>NQII01006476.1:4856-67214 GCA_002778355.1 Clitarchus hookeri | reverse complement strand
CCCGTCGCTTCACCACCCCACCATTGTCACCCACCCAGTGTCACCCACCTAGTGTCACACGCGTGTCACCAGGCTTGGGACGCCTAGGTGGGAGAAGCTATGTATGACTCAAGGCCCGTCGCTTCACCACCCACCTAGTGTCACCCGTGTGTAACCAGGCTTGGTGGGGGAGGCTATGAATGACTCGGGACCCGTCGCTTCACCACCCCACCATTGTCACCCACCCAGTGTCACCCACCTAGTGTCACACGCGTGTCACCAGGCTTGGGACGCCTAGGTCGGAGAAGCTATGTATGACGCAAGGCCCGTCGCTTCACCACCCACCTAGTGTCACCCGTGTGTAACCAGGCTTGGTGGGAGAGGCTATGAATGACTCAGGGCCCGTCGCTTCACCACCCACCCATTGTCACCCACCCACTGTCACCCACCTAGTGTCACCCGCGTGTCACCAGGCTTGGGACGCCTAGGTGGGAAAGGCTATGTATGACTCAAGGCCCGCCGCTTCACCACCCACCTAGTGTCATCCGCGAGTCACCAGACTTGGGTCGCCTAGATGGGAGAAGCTATGTATCACTCAAGGCCCATCGCTTCACCACCCACCTAGTGTCACTCGCGAGTCACCAGGCTTGGGTTGCCTGGGTGGGAGAAGCTATGTATGACTCAAGGCCCATCGCTTCACCACCCACCTAGAGGTAACCCACCTAGTGTCACCCGCGTGTCACCAGGCTTGGGTCGCCTAGGTGGGAGAAGCTATGTATGACTCAAGGCCCGTCGCTTCACCACCCACCTAGTGTCACTCTCGAGTCACCAGACTTGGGTCGCCTAGGTGGGAGAAGCTATGTATGACTCAAGGCCCGTCGCTTCACCACCCACCTAGTGTCACTCGCGAGTCACCAGGCTTGGGTCGCCTGGGTGGGGGAAGGCTATGTATGACTCAAGACCTGTCGCTTCACCACCCACCCATTGTCACACATCCAGTGTCACCCACCTAGTGTCACCCGCGTGTCACCAGACTTGGGACGCCTAGGTGGGAGAAGCTATGTATGACTCAAGGCCCGTCGCTTCACCACCCACCTAGTGTCACTCGCGAGTCAGCAGGCTTGGGTCGCCTGGGTGGGGGAAGGCTATGTATGATTCAAGACCTGTCGCTTCACCACCCACCTAGTGTCATCCGCGAGTCACCAGACTTGGGTAGCCTAGGTGGGAGAAGCTATGTGTGACTCAAGGCCCGTCGCTTCACCACCCACCTAGTGTCATCCGCGAGTCACCAGACTTGGGTCACCTAGGTGGGAGAAGCTATGTATGACTCAAGGCCCTTCGCTTCACCACCCACCTAGTGTCACTCGCGAGTCACCAGGCTTGGGTCGCCTGGGTGGGGGAAGGCTATGTATGACTCAAGACCTGTCGCTTCACCACCCACCCATTGTCACACATCCAGTGTCACCCACCTAGTGTCACCCGCGTGTCACCAAGCTTGGGACGCCTAGGTGGGAGAAGCTATGTATGACTCAAGGCCCGTCGCTTCACCACCTACCTAGTGTCACTCGCAAGTCACCAATCTCTGATACTGGGGCACGGCAGATACTATGAGATAAACAGTTCTATTTCGTATAGGCTGTTCACAGCAAAGTTACCAGTGTTTGAGGCTGTGCTTAAGGAGAACCTCTTTCCGGCATATTAGATTCTAGTTTTTTTTTTAGCGTTTTTTTTAAAATGAAAATTACAATCGTACCTTTATACCCAAATAGCTTTTGACCTTACACAGAAAAAATCTGGCAAAATCAATATTGTGACGTATATAAGAGTTCATAGTTCAGTTGTTAGATCTGTACTGCTCTGTAAGCTCAATTCCTAATTAGGTGTAGTAATACTTTCGGAATGTTCTTTTTTTTTTATTTAAATAAACGTGATATAAACAACCAAGAATTTAAAATGGCAGAGGTAGGTTGCTTTTAAGGCTTCTATGTACCTGAAGGACTCCTGCACGTTCAAGTCTTTGAAACAAGGGAGCGATACGGGCTACACTAACATGCTGGCCTAGTGCCCCATCGCCCCTACGCGAACGACGCTAAACTGGACTGTAGTGATTCCGTCGGTGCGCTGTACTGTACAAAGTATATATGTAACAGCGCGGTACTTCATTACATGAGGTAAAAGCTCACATATTTAACTACAGACTTATAGTTGTACTTTTCTCCTACTTCTGAAGGTAACTGCGCAGGAAGGCTTTAAAAATGCGCCTTTTCCCTGCCATTTCGCGATTTTTCTCTCTCACTACACTTAATACGATAAAAGCCAAACTATACGGCATAAGATATTGTATTTTATCTGTTATGGCAAAATGTTGTGTTAACTTAGATACGCATATACGAGCAAACCATTTTAAAGCAAAATTTTTAGTACATGTAGTCCTCTTAAAAGTTACTCTCAGCTTATGTTATTTCGCCAATAGTTAATATAAAAATAGCTTTGTGGCTAATGAACACAGTGCTTTTTAGCTTTAAAAAATGAACGCGTGAGGCCACGATAAAATATAATATTATTTGGTAAATATGCCTGCTGGATGCGCATTACAAAGTGCTCACTTTACCGTGGACTTCGAACACACTTTCCTACACTCTCTCATTATTTACGGAAAGTTTTACAGAAACATGCAGTTAATATACGGTAACGCGCTTCGTAATGAAACGAAACGGAACTGAGGTCCGTTCATATAAAATACGGAATATTTCCAATAACTTCGGGTTTTGGGAAAGAACAATGCCAACGCTACGTGAAGTTTTTGCCGTTGTAGTGAGACTGTTACTGTCCTGTGGCAGCTAGGATAATCACGTTACTTACACATATTCTTTCAAACCTCGGAAAGTAGCACGGGCCAGCTGCAACAGGTCGCAATACTCAAACACTCAATTATTACAAAAAAAAACTGGTTAAGTATCGTACTTCACTCTTAAGATATTTACACGCATGTTAAAAATGCGATTTAACAAGGTGTGGAAGTATAGTGGTGATGGTTGAGGCTTGCAGACTATCGAATCGCGTTGAGTACCAACTTTAAAAAATACTCTGAGGGTGCTATCGCAGAGGCACGTAGGTGGGTACAGGCACAGGACATGGTATTATGCATACAGGAAACATAAAGATATTTTACCACACCAACCATGTATTACAGGGGACCAACACTTGCAGGATGCACTTGATATGGTGTTGGACCACCTGCAGCATGGAGACAGGCGACGACACGGTCGGACATTGAGACATACAGACGTCAGATGTTCTCCTGAGGAAGGTCCTGGTGCAACTGGCCCTTTAAATCCGCCGTACATATTTGCCGCTGGCCGAAGTTGACGTCCAATCTTGTCCCAAACGTTCTCGAAGGGCGAGAGGTCTGGGGACCTTGCTGGCCAAGGAAGCATGCTGACATCACGAAGGCAGGTTTAATATAACCGTGCTGTGTGAGGTCGGGAATTATCCTGTTGCGAAATGGGATTGTGAAGCTGCACTAGAAGAGGAGCGCACATGGTTGCGGAAGTTCCTGGATGTATCGCCATGCCTTCAGGGTTCCTTCAATGACCACCAGTTGTGTGCGGGAATTGTAGGAAATGGCACTCCGCACCATGACATCTCTCGTTAGGGTGGCGTGCCGCTCTAAAATGAAGCGTAGATCATGGCGCTGGACAGGACGTCTACAGTCTCGTATTACGCGGTCGTCTGTATCCAGACAGAACCGTGATTGGTCGCTGAACACTACTTGTCGCCAATCAACAAGCTGCCATACTACCTGTTACCGGCAGAAGGTCACACGTGCTCGGCGATGCTCAGGTCATAGTGGTAGACGTCGAGGGAAGCCGCGACTACAGATCATGCTCTGCTAGCCGCCTGGACATGGTACTGGTGGACACATGCGTATCCCCAGCTGCAGTGGCATGTCCCTGGATGGTGCGCAGCGACGCCCGTAGAGTGCTTACAGCCTGTCGCACGATGAAACGATCCTCCCTGCTGGTGGTCCACCGGGGTCGTCACAGGCCTTCTCGACGGGTGTGTGTACTCTCCTGGACCCACTGCGTCCAACACCGTCTCTCAGTGTGGGCAGAACGGTCCAAGTGGCGAGCAATGCGCCGAAACGTCCAACCTTCTTCTCGGAAGCCGACGATGCGGCATCTCTCAAACTCATCCGGCTGGGCATAGGCTTGTCGAATGCGCCGTCGGGGCGTGCTGCGTGTTCACTGACCTTGACTCTGTGGCTCACTGCTACGAAGGCCTTACTCGGTGTCTTGCAGCTGTGAATGATGTAGGGACATTTATGTATGGCCCCTAGGGGCACACCCGTGCAAGCAAACCGCATTATATTTAAATTGCACACGTATGGCTACGACGATACTGTGTGGAAACTTTTGTTGTACTCACGCGATTCGTTCATGGTAATTTATTATTTAGCAAATGGGTGTATATTTTAAATATTTTCAATTTCTATTTTATGCGCTGTTAAACATCATAATAACGAAAATTGGGACTTTTTTTTGCTATCTGCTTTTAAGCTGAGGGGGTAGGGGGGAATCACAGTAACACATTTATGGAATGGTTCCATCAATTAGTGGATAAAATTTCTTTAAAATTTACGGAAAGACCGTTATTTAAAAAAACCAGCCTATGTTATATTACAAAGATTTCTGCATAATGTTAACTAGTATTTTAATAATTTAACGAAAAAGTTTTTTAACAGCGTAGGTATTTGCAGATTGGACCACGGGTTATATATAATCCACGGCGTTAAAAATGAGGAACAAATTACGAGCAGAGAAATAATCGGAACAACTTCTTATTGTAGCAGCACATTACACCTGCCAGAGTTCGTAGATCCTAGCTTCTCGGGCAACTAAACAAACAACATTTCTGTTGCTTGGAAAGTATGACCTACGTTGTGCGTAGCTGGAAACCAAAACGAACAGTTATATATTACGTTCGGATACCGCGACGCACCTTGCTGGCACGTGACAGGTTTGTAATCAGTTACTGCAGCAGCAATCCAGTAATAGAACTATTCTCATTACTTCGGTCTTATACGGTCACTCACATTAATATTTGAACACGTGGAAATTGATGAAAAATAGATATATACAAACTCCTCTTACGCATATTGTGTAACAAAGATAATATCTTCCTAACTGTTAAAGTTCCACTGCCAATATAGCTCATAAAAAGCCGCTGTAGAACGTCAACATCTCGTAATTATGAATTACCTACGATACTGCACACGTAGTCACTTTAATATTCGGAAACAATACAACAACTATGTACTTGTACCGGAACCACACGCCTGAACCACACGCCTGAACCACACGCCTGAACCACACGCCCAATATGCACCTGGTAGAAAATTATTTTCTTTCAATAACCGCCTGTAAAAGTTTTGTCATACTTGCAACCAGCATTTGGATATACTGGGAAGAAATATCCCTCCATGCCGCGTGTAGGCCTTCTTTGGATCGTCTTTGGACTTAACAAGCATGGCGCGCACTTTGTCGTCCAGTTTATCTCATGGGTTTGTTTTTACGTCATCTCCAGTGTTAAATCAGTGATGCTGAAATCTCCTTCGTTTATTTTTTGTGTCCATCGTACATCGTTTTAGTCGAGTATTACTCATTTGTCTGCCATTTTGTTTGGTCTGAGACTTCTTGAAAATGCAAGATGGGTAATTGCAAAAGATCGGATTTGTATGTGTATTTTTACTGTATGTTGGTTGGTCAGTTTCACGGGAGGTGGTGGAACCGGTATGTGTAAAACGTAGCGTTATAGTTTTTTTGTGACCTTTAATGACAACACATTATATAGTGGCAAGCTTCCGTAAACGAGGTGAGTTGTGTCACAAAACAACGAATCGTACAGAAGCGAACTGGTGCTCATCGTCCTACTGTACTGGAGCTAACAGGCTTCCACCGGTCACTCCGAAGACACGTGTCCAATGTATGTGTATCTTCCCAGCAGAACGAAGTGACGTTCCTTTCCCGGCAGAGTGACGGGAACGCTAGTCTCGTGACAGCGAATATGAGCCTGTGCGATAGTGTCGTGTCAACTGATGCGCACTTCACAACTGTACCAATCTGTTCATTCATTGGTGAAGTACTGCGTGCGAGTCGGGCGTGTTGTTCGTGCTTTTGAAGGAATTCCCAGTAAATATGTCGAGTGCCGTCGAGAGTTCTCATGCCGGTATTTCTACGGCTTCTAAGAATAGAAGAAAATGCGTCTCAAACATATATATTAATAATTCAGTTGTAGTTAAGTCCGCGAAGGTTGAAAGTTTGCAACCTATCACTCTTGTTGGTAAATCCATCGCAGCAAGGAAAACAGGACCATGTTACGAGTATGTAAAAATATCACAATGTTTAGTATACTCGTTGTAATTTGATATGGTGCGGGAAATTTTAAACTTTATTTACGTGTGTATTATTTTTTGTAATACTATGCACATGCGTGTATGTGGAAAATGGTTTACACCATGAAGTTAGGAAACTTTTACCCTCTAAAAAAAATGTTATTCTGTACAGTATATTAATAAAAATTTGATACTCTACTTATTTCTAAACAATTTACTGCAGTTACGTTTGGATTTATATAATACCACGAACCTGATTCTGACAATGCTGTGAATACACTTTAAATCATAACAGTTATTTATTATGTATATAATTCCAACGCTACGAAGTAGTTTTTGTTTAACGCAGTAGTAATACGGTGTGTACTTTACCGCTGCCTGTTGGCCCACATTACTTAGGTTTATTACTATTGCGGTAATAGCACCCGTACAATGCTAGGAAACAAGAGCAGTCGGCTAGATGATGCAGGATGTAACATAACAGTATAATATTGATAGCATATATATAGATGTGTTGCGATGACTTTAAACACTATTAAGTGCTCCGCTGGCAAGAATGTGTTCACGACACAGTTATGTGGTAAAGGGTGATTTTTACTGCTGCTATTCTGTATTGAAAAAGTACTTTCATTTTATGAATCTTCAAGTTCGTCATTTTATTTAAGCCGTGCCAGAGACTGCTTGAGTTCATTTAAAGATGAGGACCAGGTAACTATCTTGAGCCATATCAATAATTTTGACACTAAAGATGCTCGGGACACACATATTTAGAGGGTAATTTNATTTAGAGAATAATTGAAGCTACTGCGACATCAAGGAAAAGGAAACGTAAAGATGCTTCATAGTCAAAGGCGAAAGCTCACCAGTTTATATATCACGTGTGGCTTAATGGAACCTGAATACCAGTATGCAAACGTGCGTTTCTTAGTTTGCAAGGCGTTACTCCAAAAATGGTGCCACGTTTGTGCTTATTACTAGTTTCTGGAAGGTGACCAATAGACAGACGAAGAACATCTGTTTGCTCTCATCACATTACTGTTCCAGGTGAAACATGTAAGAGTATACCTGCAAATTTGATTGTAAAACTAATGTATTGTATGTTCGTTGATAAGTACCTAGCTATGTAATTCAATATTAAGTATAAGTTTTTTCTGAATTACTTACAAGAGAACTTTAACTTATCGTTTGGAAGGCCTGAGGTTGATGTCTGCTCGTTCTGCGAAGAATGCAAACAAAAAATGCGCAGCCCTTATTTAAACGAGACAGCGAAACGAGTTGCCACAGTAGAATCGATCGTTCACAAGCGAAGAGCAAGCAAATACTACAAGAAAGTGAAGGAAATAGAAGGTAAGTGTTTGAAGAATGATAACGTTTGTGGAATAGTGATAGATTACATACAAAATCTCCCCATACCAAACATTTCTGTGCAGGAGGTATTTTGTTATTGGCAGTTGTGGGTTTTTTAATTTTGTGTCCACGACATGAAATCTAGCAAAGCAAGGTTTTACTCATACCATGAAGGAGAAGTCTGTAAAGGGCCAAACGAGGTCTGTACATTTTCAAGTGATTACACCAATGAATGTGTCGGAGAAGCTGTTACTTAACTACACATTTTCTCAGACGGCTGCCCGAGGCAGAACAAAAACCACACTGTAGTGCGCTTTCTATTAACTTTAGCATCGAGTGACCGATTTGAAAAAAAATCTTTACTTTCCTATAGGAACTTATCTGTTGTGAAACGTAAAATAATGGAGGGCAGAATGTATACAGAAGATCAGTAAATCAGACTGACTGAAGAATCATCAACTTCCAACAAATTTGCTGTGAAACAAGTTAAAACTTTTGATATTATTGATTTTAAAATAGCGGTGCACATCTTGTATAAAAAAAACTTTGCTGTCGGTTTTATTTCTTGGTAAAAATATTGCTCGGATGGATGAAGTTAATTTCGAAATTTCTAAATATTGTGAAATGCGTTATGATTGTGTAAAGCCTGGAGTGATGCAATATTCTGAGTGAATTGGTGGACTAGTGTCGCACGACGTTCCTTTGTCACGAGGTGCAGGATTTCGTCTCGCCTTGCCAACAGGGAGAGAGTTCCCGGCCTACAGCGGGAGACTGCTTGTCAATGTATAAAGGTCGGAGACCTCAAACAATTGCTTGAGTACATTTCGGAAGAATACACGCCTTCATACAATGGACCAGTATACAACTGGCCAACAACCGAAATGGATGGAATCTCCGAAGTAGATATTCGAAAACAGCGTACAGTGACTGTAAAACCTTTACTTCAAGTGTTTAACTCTACAAGAACAACAGTCGTTACAAAATACCGACACAGCGCAACAGATGTTTCATGCCTCCTAAAAAAAATTATTATTAAAAATAGCAATATTTGCATTCCCTTGTGCAAAATAATCGCTGTAATTTCGAAAAGGGCACATATCCAATGCCGAAATTGATTTTTTTTATTAACTTATGGGTATGAAATCAGCAGAACTTGTGTCATTTTATCAATATCTATATCACACGTATATGGAAATGATATCGAATATACATTTTTCAATTTTTAGTTTTTCTGTTTCTTCTGTAAATTTTTTATTTTTGTATGTCCATTTCCAGATGACCTATTCATATAAATAAGAAATTCTTGCATTTGCCGTCATTAATGTTTACACAGTTTTTTCATACTTTTGTCTATGTACTTGTACCTGATGGCCACCTACTCGTTCACTCCTCTCCCCCCAAGTCAGGGTTGGTGGAGACCACACACACCCATGGGGTCATCAGCTGCTGCGACAACTTGATCAAGTTGAGTGCTCTAACTTTCCGCTCGTTAAGGTCGCCGCGACATGTATCCTCCAACAGCCGTTGGATGTAAACACAGAGTGTATGGAGAGCGCATGGCAACTGCCGTACAAACATCAAGAGGTTGGAAGCGCGGAAGCCAGAGGGCGGTTTCGACCTTACAACATCCGCCATCTCTCTTCAGCGATCAGCATCAGCAAGGAAATTGCATTTTGTTTATGTAGGGAATGCTCTAAGCTGGTCAAGGTCCAAATTTCCCCACCCCCTTTATCTTGAGGATAATTTATAAATTAGTAGCCCTACATCGATAATTATATTAAAATACCAAATCATTTTAATATTTACGCTCATTTTTTTGCGTAAATGTTTGAATTTTACTTTAAAGTCTTGATTTGTACAAGCATCGAAAAGGTGTTTTAACACAAAGTTTGTTTACTGTTCAATTGTCACTTAGAGTACTTTTTGTTTGAAACGGCTGTCTTAATAACTCAGGCACTGAGAAGTAATTACTTTAAGATTGGTACTCCATTTAAACTCTGTGACTGCAGGCTTGCTAGCCACATATACACTGTCAAAAATTGCTGTATTTGTAAAAGAAATTCTTTGGAAAATGGTTGCCAAATATATTTTTGTAACACTAGAAATAATGTAGACAAAATCTCTCGAAATTTTAGCTGGGAACGTGTGAAACTAATATTGAGTCCTAAGTAGCAACTGATGTAGACTTCAAGCTCATTATAAATATTGAGCTACATAAACGGTTTTGTAAAATAATGCGTTGTAAATACACAATATTAAAGTTGTAGAGTTACAAGAAAATCTTCGGCAACTTGTCTCCGAAGAATTGTTTGTGGTAAGAACAGATAGCTTTTGCTGTGTACATCGCCCATTAACGTCAGCATGTGTTCATCGCCCATTAACGTCAGCATGTGTTCATCGCCCATTAACGTCAGCATGTGTTCATTGTAAATTATGTCTTTTTATTATATTTGCTCGCTGTTGATCCTACAATTGTTTCCAAAATTAATTTTCAGTTATCTGGAAAATATATTTGAAAAGCTGAGTACATCGCATATGTAATGAACGTGATTGGCTAATTCCTAACTAAAGTTGAAGTGCATTAATCAACATCTATAAAAATTATTAAATGTGAACGTATTACAACTGGTATCTTTGCGTATTGGAAAACAGATTTTTTTTTGTGAAAATTAGCGCATTACGTCTTTTAAATATTTTACGAAACGATTCCGCGAAATCTCGGAAGTCGTTGTTTGACCAATGGGCACAAAATCAGAGTAAGCCATTGCATGTTTAACTTTGTTTGCTAATGATTTTGTAAGGTACCAGTAGCTGATACTACTATGAAAAGAGTTCAGTTGGTTTACAGTGCCAGTTTTTCTACACAATACATTACTTCCCGTAAGAAAATTGCACCTTTTATTTTGTCGAAGGGCCAGCATACTAAAGATGCTAAATATGCATGGGAAAACGACAAAAACAAATACAGGATAATATTTACGCGAAGAATAAGTCTAACTCGACACGAACAATGATTTATCCATATAATTCACACCTTCTCAGACCCGGTAATGTCTAGACTACGAACAACTAAGACTAAACGGGAAAGAATGCATCTTTCAGTGTCGAATTTGTGTTAGTATGCGAATCACACAAACTCAGCTCCAATGACGACTCTGGTGAGAGTGTACACAGTTTATTTCTGAGTTGATCTTTGACCCTCCTGCAACATTGAGAGGCATCAGCAACGAAATTTGTATTAATTTCTAACGATGCCGACACACGTGAGCTCATATTGTGCCGAATTCGAGGTAACGCCCGGAATCTTTGTGCGTGTGCGGTGTCACTTGCAACTTGAAGGGTTTGTGTTACATGTGCGCTGTGTATCTGTGCGTGTTGTTACGAACTAGCTTTTCAGCCAATTCGTACTTGAAAGTATGAGAGTATGCCGGGGGCGTATCTCAAATAATGACTCGTTAACTTCGGTAGAGCACAAAAGTATCTGATGAGGTTTATTATAATTTACGGTTATACAATTATTATTTATGTTACCATTGACCGGGGGAGCTTTACATTGAATTTAATATCATGTTTATTATTACTTCACTCACGCCATTTTAAATACCCCCTTCATGGAACGTCATCACCTTGTTAATGTTGCCGGAGGTTGATTCTAGGAGACGGTTATCGACGGCCGGACACCCATCTTCCTGGTCTGCTTCGCTGGTCGGGTCGCCAAAAGGTCTAATGATGAATGACGACGACGAGACGGTTAACGCCGGCCTATATCAAGCGCGTGGTTCTGCGGCATCGCTCAGTGACCGCTGGAGGGGATTTCTGCAACTGTCTTCTTTCGCAAGGGTCGACGACCAAATGGTGGCGTTGCAATCCCGCTCGTTTATGTTTGAAGGTGTGATTAGGCAAGCCGTTCAGCTAAGGCCTGACCACACCATAACAGTGTGCTTAACTAACGACTGTAGAAGGTCCTTAAATCCAGAAGCAGCACTCCGCCGTCTCACTTCCTTAAACAGTAAAACGCCTGTTCACCGGACTAACTGGGAACAAACTTCTTTTGGATCAATGAAAATTCAGGAAGGCATAAGGATATTAAAAGTAATAGATGAAGGATCCAACCTGCCTGGAGCTTTTTTCCTTGTTTGTGGTCAAGAGACGCGGGGGCAATAAGGGCGAGACTGCCACACGCATCAAGTGCGTCATCGCCACTAAGCGCAAGGTTCTGAGCTGGCTTGCAGTGTTCTCATAGCACTGCGTGTGCCTATGGCACTTTCAGCGGTGACCCTATTATTTTATTCGTGGAAAGTCTGTAGCAATGTTCAATGCAAGCCCATTGACTAGTTTTCGATGTATCTGACGCGTATATTCTGAGATGCAGTGCTTTGAAAAAAAACAGTTTTTAGCAATGTTGACGTACTCACAAAAAGTGTTATTAAGGTGCGTGACGACTTGAAAGTACTCAATGACCCTCGTCTGAAGTTGTGTATAGTTTTCGTAGATTATCACGTTGGACGCACGTTTAATAATTTCTTTGGAAAATGTTTATTTGAAACACACTGCAGCCCAGTTCAACCGCATGTTCGGCGGGAGCTGTAAATAGTTCAAATTCGAACAGGGATAAAATAGAGTACATAGTGGTAGAGAAGGTGGTTCACTACCGTGGTAGAGAAGGTGGTTCTTTACCGCGATAGAGAAGGTGGTTCGCTACCGCGATAGAGAAGGTGGTTCGCTACCGAGATAGAGAAGGTGGTTCGCTACCGAGATAGAGAAGGTGGTTCTTTACCGCGATAGAGAAGGTGGTTCGCTACCGTGGAAGAGAAGGTGGTTCTTTACCGCGATAGAGAAGGTGGTTCGCTACCGTGGAAGAGAAGGTGGTTCTTTACCGCGATAGAGAAGGTGGTTCGCTACCGTGGAAGAGAAGGTGGTTCTTTACCGTGGTAGAGAAGGCGTTTCGCTACCCTGATATCGAAGGATGTTATGGCCAGAAAACTGTTATGGCGGTGTGCTCAGGCTTTAATTGTGTGGCAAGCATGAACGCGCTCTCCCACGTCAAGTTGGTAGTCAGGTGAGCCGACAGTAGATTGCAGATGGCGCCCAATCCGCAAGAATCCTCTTCACCAGATGACAACAATGCCGCAATTTCGCTGTATCCCGGCCGGCAATATAGCGCTCTGTGCCCTTGTCTGTCGGGTCGGCGTCTTGTAAAGATGTGCCTACCGCCGTATTCCCATTGTTCTGTGTCAGATTTCAGCATCAGTTTTAAGTGGTCTCACGTTTTGTCATATGGTTTTTATTGTAAGCAGTTGTGTCTCTTCTATTTAAAAACTATGGAAAATCTTTTTTTAGAATAGAAATTATTGTCTTTATTTATTTTAATTAGGTTTTTTTTTTTTTTGCCTTTTCATAAATTTGATGTAGTGGAGTGGGAATATTTGGGTGGCTCATAACATTGTGGTCTTGAGAGCCGATGAGGGTAAAGTGGGAAATCCCCGAGAAAACCCGTTGACCAGCGGCATCGTCCGGCACGATCCCCACATGCTAAAATATGGAGAAGAGACCCCACCTGGAATCGAACCCGGTTGGCTTAGGTGGGAGGCGAGTACTCTGACCGCTTCACCACCGCGGCCCCAATAAATAAGGTAATTGAAATAGAAATGTGACATTTGAAAAGTGCGAAAGTCAGCAAACGTCGATGTAAGAAGCCCTTTGTTTACGATATTTATTCTTGTGTAAAACAATGTTTTAAACTATTGCGACAACGCTGTATTTAATGAACAAATTGTATTAAAACCTTACAGTCACAGCTTAAAATTCTGAACAAACAGAACACGCGTGGAGCTTGTATATGCTGTAACTGAATTCTGATTTTGATTGGATTTTCATTGCTTACAATGACTACGAAAAGAGTAACAAAAAAACCGAGAAAACAGTATATGGATGAAAAACATAATTGCAATAAAAATGAAAATTTATAAATTTTGATAACTTTTTTGCTACTTTGTGTTTTACATGTAAAATTAACTGACGTTGCCTAGCCACATTTATGCTGTGTTTGTTGATTTGTGTTCCGTTCATAGTCAGACTGGATCTCTATAATTTGTTGACCCTTTTATATGTCTATTTATTTTGGCTTGCGGTATTGCCTGGTTCGCTTGTGGTTTTTGCTTTTTTTGTATAATTATTGTGCTTTTTTCTTTTNTATTTTGGCTTGCGGTATTGCCTGGTTCGCTTGTGGTTTTTGCTTTTTTTGTATAATTATTGTGCTTTTTTCTTTTTTTTCTGTTTCGGTGTTTTTCTTAACGGACCGTTATCTATTGTTCCATGTGTGTGTTTATTTCTTATATCATATTTATTGCATTTGTGTTCCTCATCCATATATTGTGTTCTTAGTTTTTTTTTTTGGTTACTCTCTTCGTGGTCGTTGTAGGCAGTGGAGAGCCAATCAAAATCCTAAATCAGTTTCACCACACCATTGCAATTAAACTGAAGAAAATAAATGTTTTATTCTGTTTTCCATCTCAGCGGCAATGATTTCTCACTGCCGGACGTGGCATTCAGACTAGGGTGGCTCCATGTGGGACTGTTTTCATTACTCNCAGCGGCAATGATTTCTCACTGCCGGACGTGGCATTCAGACTAGGGTGGCTCCATGTGGGACTGTTTTCATTACTCGAATATTAACGTTACTGCACGAGCTTTGATGTAAGCCAAACGTAATACCAGGCTTCCACGATTATATCAGTTAATTCTCTGTACTTTGACTAAGGTACCATATCAACTATGTGACATTAATACATCTTGTCTAATTGTTGCTCTACCTGTTGGTTCACAACAATATCACTACTTCTCCAACGTGTATGGATTGTACACGAGCATAAAAATTTCAACCTATATAAATATGTACGACTTTTATAACTTTTATAACAAAATACACGCATTATACTATAGACGAGGCAACGATATCAAGTATAGCAAGAATAATTTTATAACTGAGTAAAATAATGGAATAATTTAATTTTCAACCTGAATGACCAGGAAATACGAACAATATGGGACAGAAAAAAAAGGCTATACTCTATTGACTATTCTGCGGATGTAGATCGTCGATTTAAGGCCGCTTTTTATATGTGCGACACACGAATAGTTTTGATGATTAAGTCACTAGTAACCATCATTGATTACCCTTCCTGGCAATTAACTATCGACTTCGGTGACAGAATTAGTTTCCCCGGGATTACAGTTGTCTGTACAGAGCACTTGAGTGGTTTCGCTTCACACCGGAACCACGTGACAACCAGGGCAATCCAGTTTTCATGGCGCGTCTAATGAAAGCAAAACGGAATCGGCCCGAACTCCAAATTTTATGGTTCTCGTTTTATTACAGCGTTCATAAAAGTCGCCGTACATAGCCACTTAACACTGAGAGAGAGAGAGAGAGAGNTGGTTCTCGTTTTATTACAGCGTTCATAAAAGTCGCCGTACATAGCCACTTAACACTGAGAGAGAGAGAGAGAGAGAGGATGTTAAGGGTAAAGGAAGGAGGGGGGGTTTGAGAGAGATATTTTCTACACTACCNTGAGAGAGAGAGAGAGAGAGGATGTTAAGGGTAAAGGAAGGAGGGGGGGTTTGAGAGAGATATTTTCTACACTACCAAATACCGTACTTAGCTTTCAAAGCAGTTCTGCTATTGGCGGGATCCGATACACTGAACTGTTACACCCCCCGCCGACTCTAATAACGAATGAAAAAGTACAGAGAAAACAATATCCGTTTTGAGCTGGAGGTTCGTCAATCAACAAGCTATATTATTTTTGGTGGAGCCGGGGCAGCTGTATAGAATCTAGGGCGTCATAGGGTAGAAATATTTTTCCTAAATAAAATAGCTCTACGTGTTATATCTGCCTAAGAATATAATTTATGAAACATTTTATGATATATTACTAAGTTTCCGTAATTTTTCGTTTTCTAAAGTTATTATAGAATTTTAAAAAATCCTAAAGACACGTATACTTCACCATTTTAAGGTACGAAAACTTTAGGACAGGGATATTTAAGTAGTGTAGAAAGATGTCCCACACATTTACAATATTATATCATAAAAGGGTATGGGAACCGTATAAAGTGTAGAGGCAAGTTGCCAACGAGAAGAATGCATGCATATCAGTGGGCCTGCGCGTAGAGGCTTCGTACGCATGTTATGAGCGTGCCTGGGATGCCCTTATGGCCACATGACATATCGGACACCTTACAAGTTTGTGCGAGGTTACAAGTATCTATTGTACCAGGTACTACGGCGGCCATCGTGGTATTTGTCGCCTTGTAAGGCTGGAATCCGTACCAGGTTTGGTAATATGACCTGTACTTTCTCATCGGCAGGTTCCATGACACGCTTCGTACGTAGATGGAGTGGAGATATTTGGGCAACTCTTAACATCGAGATCTTGAGAGCGGGTGAGGGTGAAGCGAGGTGAGTATGGAGCAGCGCAGTAATGCAAGGGCGGGGAACAACGGGAGATCCCTGAGGAAACTCGCTGACTAGCGGCATCGTTCGGCACGACTCCCACGCGCGAAGATCCAGGGAGCAATCCCGCAGGGAATCGAACCCGGTTCTCCTAGGTGGGAGGCGAGTAGTCTAGCCACTACTCCACCGCGGCGCCTTATGTACGAAGCAGAGAAACACAAACTTGAAGAGCCATAAATATAAACATTACACTCGAAATACAACGTCAAGAGGTGGAACTATTTTCTTAATTCGCAACCAACCGAACAGGAAGTCTTCCAACGTGTACGATTTTATTCAAAAAGTGTGAAGAAACCGTGAATAGACTATGGTTCAAATTTCGATCTCGTACATTTCATCACAATGCTGTCTATTGCAAAGTTGGTGAAATGCGGACAGTGAGAGCGAAAGAAATGCTTCTAGTGCGGAATAGATATTACGGTACATAAATGTATCATTATAAAACTTTGTTTTGACTGAAGAAACGTACTGGTTTTTGAAGTGTGCCTTTTTTTATATGATCCAGAAATAGTTCATGCACTTTCAGACAGATAGAAAGGAAGAAAAGGAAAGGAAGAAAGAAAAAGAGGGATAGGAGAAGATGTAGAGAGAGAGAGAGAGAGAAGTAGGAATATAGCGAGATGTCTGGGTGACGCTGAACTGCCAGTTTCTCTAGCAGATATGGACGTGAAGCGAGGTGAGAACGGAGCAGCAGCGGAATGCAATGCTGTGGGAACAGGACAGTACCGAGAAAACCCACTGGCCAACTGCAATATAGGCCACACTCTCTCGAGACCTTAGAAATGTAGTCAACCGTTTTCTCAGTGAAGACAATGCTACTCTATTCAGAATATAATTGTCACTTTGCTACAATGTAAAAGGGTTGCGCAAATATCCAAGGCGGTCAAAACGAAAGGTTAGTGTTTGTGAACAAGGCTTCTGTAATTAACCATGTTGTGAGTTGTACGCGCTCAGACTAGCAATAACATCTTACCAGTTCGCCCCCTTTACTTCCCAACTTTTTGATTGAAAACTTGAAACAGCATGTTTTTTATTTTGTGTNCATGTTGTGAGTTGTACGCGCTCAGACTAGCAATAACATCTTACCAGTTCGCCCCCTTTACTTCCCAACTTTTTGATTGAAAACTTGAAACAGCATGTTTTTTATTTTGTGTATCTCAAATGTTAAATTTTGTGTNTAAAAGGGTTGCGCAAATATCCAAGGCGGTCAAAACGAAAGGTTAGTGTTTGTGAACAAGGCTTCTGTAATTAACCGTGTTGTGAGTTGTACGCGCTCAGACTAGCAATAACATCTTACCAGTTCGCCCCCTTTCCTTCCCAACTTTTTGATTGAAAACTTGAAACAGCATGTTTTTTATTTTGTGTATCTCAAATGTTAAATTTTGTGTNCCTTCCCAACTTTTTGATTGAAAACTTGAAACAGCATGTTTTTTATTTTGTGTATCTCAAATGTTAAATTTTGTGTTTGATGTTTAGGCCTATTTACTAAAACTGGCATTGCCCATAAAATTGTCGGCAAAAGTTTTGCCACCAGACACGCAATACTTTCGTGCACTTTTGTAAACAAAATTCACTTATTACACCTTCGGGTGCGCCGCGCTGTCTACTTTTCATTAGCTCCACCTGTCATTAACCAACCGGACCGTTTCAAGAGCGATTATTGTTAGTGAAGGTCTGAAACTACGAGGGTTATTCGGAAAGTAAGGTCCGAAGTGCCGTAGTTAATCGAATGTCGCCCGAACATTGTAAAAACGAATGCACTCCGACTCCCGGCATGCCTTGCTCGTCAAACGACGCCATTTGCATTGGTATTGTTGAAATGTGATGCTTACAGTGTCAGTTCAAAATGTTTCAAACAATTGATCAGCCCGCCGACTGTCTTTATGCCAGTCACTAAGCCAAATTGACAGCAAGGAACGTTTCAGCAGTGGAAGTTCATCGACAGATAAGTCAAAGTGTATGGCCCCAATGCGATGAGTGACAGCAAAGTGAGTAAGTGGGTGAGAGCTTTCAAGGACGGACGGGAAANGTATGGCCCCAATGCGATGAGTGACAGCAAAGTGAGTAAGTGGGTGAGAGCTTTCAAGGACGGACGGGAAAATGTCTAAGATTAACCGCAATCAGGCCAGCCATCAGCGATCACGGAAGATTTGGTCGAAGCCGTGGACGAAAAGATTTGTGAAGACCGGCGATTCACAATTTCAATTTCAGCATTGGAATTTCCGAATGTGGGTAGAACAGTTTTCCACAAAATTGTCTCTGAATATTTGAAATTTCACAAATTGTGCGGACGTTGAGTTCCCAGGCTGCTTTCTGAGGAACAACAAATGAAAATAATGGCTTGTGCTCTTAATTTTTTGGACCGATCTCATAAGAAAGGTGATCAATTTTTAGAGAAGATTGTCACAGGGGACGAGACGTGAAAGAAGCAGTTACAGACTGGTTATCCTCACAGCCGGCATACGTCTATGAGTAAGGCATACGAAAGCTTGTAGAACATTATGAAAAAGGTTTAAACAATTATGGAAACTATGCACCAAAATAGAGACACGTGAAAGGAATTAAATAAAAAGTTTTTTGAAAAAATCTGTGATGGTTCTATATTTTATACGAAATCGGACCTTACTTTCCGAATAACCCTCGTATATCAGTGGCAGGTTAGACTTCAAGAACGTAACCTTTTCGAGCCCAATGTAGACAATCGTCCACATGTTGCACAGGAAGGTTATTGTTGACCGGTGCTGTACTCTGCGAGGCTCTGTATCCAATGATCTTCTCTGGAGGTAAGTGACTTCTAAACCGCGCTACTGCGCTACGTTATAACTGGTTCATATCACTCATCACCGAGCACAAAGACTACAGCTGATTGGTTGTGATAAGGAAGAAAGTTCTCTGCCAGCTCAAGTACAGTGCACATAACATAATTTCTAATTTACAACACCAGAAATTATAATTCGATTTTGAAATGAAAGGGTCAAACTCGTGTGTTCATTNAACATAATTTCTAATTTACAACACCAGAAATTATAATTCGATTTTGAAATGAAAGGGTCAAACTCGTGTGTTCATTTCAATATTGGTCCCACCAAAATCTGTACACTTACTGAACGACTTCTTAGACAATAATAAACAGAAAAAATTATCATGACCATAAAACGGGCAACAAAGTCGAGTAAAAAATAGGAGTGTNTCTTAGACAATAATAAACAGAAAAAATTATCATGACCATAAAACGGGCAACAAAGTCGAGTAAAAAATAGGAGTGTTACCTCCATGGTAGCAGCTAACGATTTTATAGTTGTGGTCTGACCACTTGAACTGGAAAGGAGTGTAACCTCCATGGTAGCAGCTAACGATTGTATAGTTGTGGTCTGACCACTTGAACTGGAAAGGAGTGTAACCTCCATGGTAGCAGCTAACGATTGTATAGTTGTGGTCTGACCACTTGAACTGGAAAGGAGTGTAACCTCCATGGTAGCAGCTAACGATTGTATAGTTGTGGTCTGACCACTTGAACTGGAAAGGAGTGTAACCTCCATGGTAGCAGCTAACGATTGTATAGTTGTGGTCTGACCACTTGAACTGGAAAGGAGTGTAACCTCCATGGTAGCAGCTAACGATTGTATAGTTGTGGTCTGACCACTTGAACTGGAAAGGAGTGTAACCTCCATGGTAGCAGCTAACGATTGTATAGTTGTGGTCTGACCACTTGAACTGGAAAGGAGTGTAACCTCCATGGTAGCAGCTAACGATTGTATAGTTGTGGTCTGACCACTTGAACTGGAAAGGAGTGTAACCTCCATGGTAGCAGCTAACGATTGTATAGTTGTGGTCTGACCACTTGAACTGGAAAGGAGTGTAACCTCCATGGTAGCAGCTAACGATTGTATAGTTGTGGTCTGACCACTTGAACTGGAAAGGAGTGTAACCTCCATGGTAGCAGCTAACGATTGTATAGTTGTGGTCTGACCACTTGAACTGGAAAGGAGTGTAACCTCCATGGTAGCAGCTAACGATTGTATAGTTGTGGTCTGACCACTTGAACTGGAAAGGAGTGTAACCTCCATGGTAGCAGCTAACGATTGTATAGTTGTGGTCTGACCACTTGAACTGGAAAGGAGTGTAACCTCCATGGTAGCAGCTAACGATTGTATAGTTGTGGTCTGACCACTTGAACTGGAAAGGAGTGTAACCTCCATGGTAGCAGCTAACGATTGTATAGTTGTGGTCTGACCACTTGAACTGGAAAGGAGTGTAACCTCCATGGTAGCAGCTAACGATTGTATAGTTGTGGTCTGACCACTTGAACTGGAAAGGAGTGTAACCTCCATGGTAGCAGCTAACGATTGTATAGTTGTGGTCTGACCACTTGAACTGGAAAGGAGTGTAACCTCCATGGTAGCAGCTAACGATTGTATAGTTGTGGTCTGACCACTTGAACTGGAAAGGAGTGTAACCTCCATGGTAGCAGCTAACGATTGTATAGTTGTGGTCTGACCACTTGAACTGGAAAGGAGTGTAACCTCCATGGTAGCAGCTAACGATTGTATAGTTGTGGTCTGACCACTTGAACTGGAAAGGAGTGTAACCTCCATGGTAGCAGCTAACGATTGTATAGTTGTGGTCTGACCACTTGAACCGGAAAGGAGTGCTACCTCCATGGTAGCAGCTAACAATTGTATAGTTGTGGTCTGACCACTTGATCTGGAAAGTATGCGCTGCTGCTCACTGCCCCATTAAGACATTTAGACACTACATTTAAACTACAATTTTTATAAATACAACTAAATTTACGCTATGATGGGAAATAATGTAATTTGTGTATCCTTCGATTAAATCTATTTTTAAATTGTTTGTTATACTTTTTTGTAATTCGAAAGCGGTTGATCAGATAATCAAAATGAATCTTGCGTGACGCAGCTGCTTAGATACTCAGTAGAGGCCAAGGCATCCAACCTGCCTAGTTGCATATTTCTTCTGTTAGGATTTTTAATATGAAATTGCTTCGAAAATTAACCCTCAGCTGAGCGATTTGCGACCATTGCTGATAAAAACATAGGAACGTAAATATCTAGACATGGAACGGCGCACGCAACATTGTCGTCTACAATTATTTTAAAAAGTTTACACTGTGTGAATTTTGTTTTTACGTTTTCTTTGTGTGCGCCGAACTTCGACGCACATATGAGTGAAACAGCTCAAGCTCAGCTAAGAAATTAGGGTTCTTGTAGATCCGAAAATGCAACATTTATGTAGTGCCCCCCTCCCTTCTACAATCAACCTCTCAGTTTCCGTTGTCCAAATAAACACGAGCTTTCTTTGCTTGACGGTTGATCCAGCTCTGCAGTGCTGCCAAATAATTCGCGAAATTCACGCTTATGCACGTTCTGGCGAAGCTCTCCTTTTACTCAGAAACCCTTTTAAAATGATAATCGTCATCAGAACATCCAACACAGATTAATAAGAGGACGGAGATCTACTTCGTGAAAACAGCTGGTAAAAGTTTGATTAAAATGTTATGAGCGTAGCTCTTATTTTCTGCACACGCCATGAGAAATCAACATCAATTGAAAGTGAGTAAAATCTCAATATTCGCTTTCACCGTAAAGCGAAAATAACAAAAGGGAAATAACTAACATACTGAAGAAATGGAAATAAAAATAACAAGTAATGTACACTGCTATATCTACCAGTGTCAAAAAGTGCTTCAGTAAACATTTTGCAGTATCCTAACCTAAAAATATTTGAAAATTTTTAAAGCAAATCACTTTTCAAACATGTAAAATGAAAAAAAAAAANCAGTATCCTAACCTAAAAATATTTGAAAATTTTTAAAGCAAATCACTTTTCAAACATGTAAAATGAAAAAAAAAAAACTTAAATTTGGCTACAGAAAAAAAAATAAAACAACATTAATGCGTTTACGTGTTGGTTGTAAGANGAAAAAAAAAAACTTAAATTTGGCTACAGAAAAAAAAATAAAACAACATTAATGCGTTTACGTGTTGGTTGTAAGACATTGAAGCATGGATATCCATTCTCCGAAATACTGTAAGGAAAGGAACCGAGCGTATTACAGAATAATAAAACTCAGCTTATTTTATTCACTGCAGGTAGCCCTGTTAGAAAGAAACAGTGACATCTTCACGGGGCGCACAATTAATTCCAGCTTTGAGGATCTAGGAGAGAAAAACCGATTTCGGGATCTATGCCATACTTATAGACATTTCTGTAGATTTACGGAAACGATTACGGAGATGCAGTTAATTTACGAAAAGGCACTTCGTAAATACGAATAACGGAAATGATGTATGTAAATATAAAAATACGAATACTCTTCGTATTCTTATGGCTTCGATTTTGAGACACGAACAATGCCGATTATACATGAAGCGTATAAAACTACATCTACAGAATACTACTTCGTGTTAAGTAGCAGTAGGTGAGGGCAAATCAGTCAAAACCTACTGTATGCACAGTGAAACACGCACATAACGAAAATAAAACAAAATTTTCGTAGCCTCGTTTTATAAACCGCAAATATAGCAAGCGTTCTAATAATACTTCAAACTAAGACAGGTGTGTTCGTCACATTCATGTAAATAGCTATATTTACAAAATACTTCGTGTAGGTATTTAGAGTTACTGATTGTTAATTTTTCGATTCTTGTTCAAATCCCACTACAGCACTAATTATTTCAAATGTTTTATATTATATGTTATACGCACTGAAATACATTACGAAAATAACTCTTTTTCGCACCCCTGTTTGTAAACCTGAAATACAAGAAAAAAATGGCACACGCTCTAACATGACTACAAAATAAGAGGTGCATGAATCATTCTACATAAATTCCGTGTTTACAACATAACTACCTGTAAAGCGTGCTAGGTGAGTGGATAATGTGGGACTACCAAAAATTTTTTCCTAGTTCAAATTCTGCCCCCGGACAAATTTTTTTATTTTTATAGTCATTTTATACACAGTGAATCACCCACATAACGAAAGTAAAACGTTTTTTATACCCCTTTCTATAAAGAGCAGAATAAATAAAACTTGAATGTTTGTGCACACGTTCCGTGAATTCACGGAGATTAATGTAAAATTTACGGAGAGAACGATATTGAAAAAAACGAAGAGACCGTAATTTAACGCATATGTCTGGATAATTTGTAACCGGTATTTTCCGTAGTCTTACGAACAAAATGTCTAACGGTGCAGGGCAGATTGATGCGACATAAGGGTAACCGAGGTAATCCCCTTTTCACTGGCGATAATTCTTAATCTTTACTAGAACCACTGGAATAGAAATCCGTAGAAATGCTAAGGAAGTCGACATGAAAGCATATAGAGCGTGACGTCATCGGGGGATATTAGAAAATAATCTTATTATGAAGATCTCACTGAAAGCACAAGACACAAGACACGGGACAACAGAGGTCGTCCGCGTTCCAATCTCGGTAGAGTCAGTACTGTATTTTGGAAACATGGCGGACGTTGCCGTTTGGTTTCCTCTGGATCCTTCTGCTTATCCCGCCCTTGCACGCTACAGTTGATCAATTTTTCTATCGAATATAAGTAAATACTGTGTAAGTAGAAGTCTCCCTGTGTCTTCGATTTAGCACCAGACTTACACTCTGGAATAGAGTTTAAACTTACAAATGAGAGAGATGTGACTGCGATACCATGATCCCAGAAACGTTGGTTTGTCCAGTGATAGAATTTTGATTTAACAGTGTTATCAACGTTTTCCCAGTGAATTCCCTGGTCACCTCTTGCAGTCCTTTATTTGCTAGTCACTGGTTACTAAACGTAATTTTCGATGAAATATCGTTTCATTAACTGTAATCCGTGATTGATACGTAGAGTGCTGTAAATTTGTAAATCCTAAAAAATACGGATCAGTCGCTTTTAGTGACGAGTTTTAAGGGAAGTTAAGACAAAGANCTGTAAATTTGTAAATCCTAAAAAATACGGATCAGTCGCTTTTAGTGACGAGTTTTAAGGGAAGTTAAGACAAAGAGCTACACTTCATTTTGTTCGTGGAGTGTATAAAGTACTAAATCTACTGTTTTACGAGGGACAGGGAAGATACACACCAAGGTACATTACTGCACGTTGTTATGACTGCCTCGCCACGAACAGTAGCGGCACCAGCAAGCATGCAGTCAATGGCTGTTGACAAAACACACTCAGTAGCAGTGGAAGGCAGGTACGCAACAACAATGATTGCAGGTATCTGCTGAGATGCAGAGAATAGTTGGGTCTGGTTGACACGACGCAACTGCGGCGAACTATCCACATCTCGCGGTCGTAGCTCAACGATGGTGATAGGAGACAAAAATAGTTACTGTGGGTCATACTTAAAAAACAAACAAATGCTATCACGGACGTTTTTGAAAACTATAATTCTGTAGCACATTAATTTGATGTATCTCTTATGGTTTCGTCAGCGCAAGCCGTGTAAGCGCCCTCAAAGCGGTTCCTTATGACTTGATTACAAACGGTTCGACATTTATCATTTATCCTTAAGTTACATATAAAAGTTTTATACACCAAAACTTTCCTCAAGAAATTCTCTAAATTATGTTGAAAACCGCATCAATATCCATTAAGTAGTTTAGATGTACTAAGCGAATACACTGACAGACGCTGATAAGCGACTTTGTTTTATACTATTTAGAGGTGGGNCTGTAAATTTGTAAATCCTAAAAAATACGGATCAGTCGCTTTTAGTGACGAGTTTTAAGGGAAGTTAAGACAAAGAACTACACTTCATTTTGTTCGTGGAGTGTATAAAGTACTAAATCTACTGTTTTACGAGGGACAGGGAAGATACACACCAAGGTACATTACTGCACGTTGTTATGACTGCCTCGCCACGAACAGTAGCGGCATCAGCAAGCATGCAGTCAATGGCTGTTGACAAAACACACTCAGTAGCAGTGGAAGGCAGGTACGCAACAACAATGATTGCAGGTATCTGCTGAGATGCAGAGAATAGTTGGGTCTGGTTGACACGACGCAACTGCGGCGAACTATCCACATCTCGCGGTCGTAGCTCAACGATGGTGATAGGAGACAAAAATAGTTACTGTGGGTCATACTTAAAAAACAAACAAATGCTATCACGGACGTTTTTGAAAACTATAATTCTGTAGCACATTAATTTGATGTATCTCTTATGGTTTCGTCAGCGCAAGCCGTGTAAGCGCCCTAAAAGCGGTTCCTTATGACTTGATTACAAACGGTTCGACATTTATCATTTATCCTTAAGTTACATATAAAAGTTTTATACACCAAAACCTTCCTCAAGAAATTCTCTAAATTATGTTGAAAACCGCATCAATATCCATTAGGTAGTTTAGATGTACTAAGCGAATACACTGACAGACGCTGATAAGCGACTTTGTTTTATACTATTTAGAGGTGGGNGGTAGTTTAGATGTACTAAGCGAATACACTGACAGACGCTGATAAGCGACTTTGTTTTATACTATTTAGAGGTGGGAAGTGAAGAGATGGGCTCGTCGGTGTGCCATCTGCCGGGAGTTGTCGGTACTTGACGGGCTGTCGAGAATACCCGCAAGTGTCTATGGTTAGGAAGGAAGAGCACTGGCTGACCTAGGGAGGTCCTGTCTGACGTTCCCTCAGTATTTGACTGGTGAATGCGGGTTTTTACCTGTCTCTTTGTTATTCGCCGGTCCAACCTTGGTCGAATGAGGTTGGAATCGTTCTGCACTGTAAATCTGAATAAGTACCAAACTTTTTCAACCGGCACTTCAGTCAATTTAACTTATGAATTAGTGAAAAATGCCAGTCTTCCTTCACTTATTGATTCTATGCCATTTTCCACTGATTCATCAACAATTTCATTCGCTATATTTTAGTGATTGGTTTTATTGACTGATGGATCATTTAAACACGGTGTATCAAATTAAATAACACAAACTGATAAAACACATAAAATGCATTTTTTTAATGTGGGTTTGGTCATTTATAACACCACTAGCTTTTACCCGCGGCTTCGCTCGCGTGGTTATAGTAACAAACTTATAGGGAGAAATAACGGTATTTGATAGACACTGATCATTAACACAGAACAGTGAACTAACGATGTCATTTTTTGGTGCTAGAATCACTCATTTGCATAGCCAGTGGTCGTCATTTATATTTCTTTGTAGATCTGAGTAAACGTTAGCAATCAGTTCCGTATCACTCTGCACCAAATTACTTAAATCCCCCGTTAGTGACACACAGCCCTCGGCATCTGTTTCTAACCGCCCATCTCCAATTTTTAATAGTGTATCAGCATAATGTCCTGTATCAACGTCATTGTAGAGGTGCACTGTCACATTTGTCGTCAGGCTAAATTTCTTGACATTTGCCCATAAGCTTGACGACATGAGACAGGCTTTGATTTCATCTGTAGGTGTGCCCCTCTAAATCACCGGTAGAGTTTGGCGGAAGTCACCAGCTAGTAATACAACCTCTCCTACCGGTATGTCTGTATTGTTTCGTATATCCTGTAGAGTTCGGTTTAGTGCCTCTGTCGTTTTTTTTTGTGTGAAATTCAGCTTTCGTCCCACACTAACAACTTACATTGACGCAGCATTGTACCCCAAGCGCTATTTTTACTATTTTTTTTCCTGAACGAATGAGATATTTTTTTGGGATAAAAAGTAGCCTATGTCGCTTCTCGGCTCTCCAACTATATCTGTGCAAAAAAAAAATCACGTCGAACTGTTGCTCCGTTGCGACGTGAAAGGTTAAATAAACAAACTAACAAACATACTTTCGCATTTATAATATTAGTTAGGATTTTAACTGACAGCAAGAATATCGAGTCTTTCGTTTTGTTTTTCACGTAATCATCACAGAGCTTGGTTTGAAGTAAACTGTATGAAATGTGGTGAAGTAAGTGCGTTCGTACGTATTCTACGTATTAACAATCCCAATGTTACCAATTCAACTAAAATCGAAAAGAAACTGCGTGCAATTCAAAGCTACATATTGTCAATAAATAACTTAAATTAACAAATTTTCTACCTCACAGTTAACTTTGACTTGGTATCTCAATTGATAAGGTATTAGGTAAAGGTCTGGAAGCGCAATGTTGTAGGTTCAAATCCCGTACACTGCATTTTTTTTAAAACTTTTTAAAATTACTTTAAATTGCACAATATAAACATTGACTATCAAAAAGTATTAATTTAATCTGATTTTTGTGCTAAATTATGTTAAAACAATATTTCATTCGCCTGATGCAGTTGGTTGTCACTTATTCAATCAGTGAAACTGTGTCATTAAAACAATCAGTGGTTTTCCGTCGATTCTAGGTGGAACTATTTTCACTGATTCGAGTAGCTGAATTTGACAGCGAATTAGTCGTGTGTTACTTATTAGAATTTAGTGTGTGTGGTAGTGGTTGAAAATTCGTGATGGTGGATGGTTTTTTTCCTATTCCGGAGAATATGTCCTGTCCAGCTATGTCTGATGGGACAGGTGGCCTGCAAGTAAGAATTTTAAAAACAAATATGAACGAGACACTCTCGATAGCCATTGGCTAAGTGGGGTCAAGAGTTATGCTATACGTACTTTTTTTAATAACTTAAGTATTAATGATTGTATAGGATATCCACGATTGAGCACTTTTGAATGCTCCGCTTAAAATATCTAATTCTTTTGTTGCATCCTATCCATATACGTAAGATTAACACTGTCATTGACAGTCTCACTGTATTCATGCGTCGTTCAAGTGAAACCACGTAATTTTTAGGAAAGCAGATGTGTTGGTTATGTTTAAATTCATGCTTTTAGGTATAATCTTTGCAATAGGAGCTCTTGCGTATATTAAATTCATATAACACTAAGTAGTGAAAATGTTGCATGTTACTCTATAAATGAAACGTCAACTTTTAGCAGCGAATTACTGAAAGTATTTCTAACTGGCATGCCAGTGTGCACCGTAGCATGCAAGTAGTTACGTGCAGTCGTTTTCTATGAAAATTGGCTTCAAAATTTACCCGTTTACCGTGGACAGCTTTTAAGCAGATCAGTTGAGTAAAATGTCTAACAAAATCAACCTTATTGCCAGCAGTTCACGACTGTCTCCCTTCATCGCCCTGTTAATGAAAGCCCACCGGTTGACGAATGTAAGGAAATGTTCCTGACGGAAGGACGACCCCCGTAACCTCCGCCGTCGCACCTTCATACACTCGTGGCGTGGGAGATAGAAGACTAGAAGTGTTCTTCGTACATATTGGAGAGAGTGTTATCTAACTCGCAGGGGCTGAGGTACGACTTCGCTGCTACGTCTGCGCCGAGCAGTTGTTTACCGCGGCTGGGCAACGCCCGGTGTAAACAAAAATGAAGTAGGGGGGGGGGGAATTCATGCGCCACGGTCTCTGTGAGGGTACCCGTCGACCCACATGCACGATGTATAGGGTTTTGCCGGGAGGGGGGCTGCGGAGGAAGGGATTTATGACCGGGTTTGTTCTCCCAGCATCCCAAGCGCGCAGCTTCCCCTAAAATGCCCCGTTCTCTAGGGGCGGAGGAGGCGGTAACTTGCTACAGGGCGAGAACCATCTCATGTTGGTCGAAGCACGCGGAAAGCAAGTCCTTGCTTGTCCCGAAAGGTGAAGAGGCCGGTTCTGAGGAGCAAAGTGCAGGAGGAAAGTGGCCGGCTTACACGCGGCAGTACGTGGGCAGTAGATACATCGCTTCTAAGATGCCAGAGTATAGTGAAACACAAATGAGAAAATTACGCACAGAAGATGAAAGCGCGTCAGGATCACAGCGCCTTAACCCTTAAATGGTATGATGCGGGTCGACTTCTTGTACAGCACATTGTTTTGTTGTCCATTTTCCATGTTTTCCGTTAAATACATAAACCACAAAATATATTTGCATCTTATTTATGAGAAAAGAGTTGTAGGAAATACAAAACTGCCAGGGTGATTCTGCCTCATACCATACAAGTAATGTGACTAATCAACAAGACCAGTTAAGGGTTGATTCCCGAAGTTGTATGATCACGGCGAAACCGCTGCGGCGTTGGTCGAGTTGCTTGCGCGTGGGGGCGGTGAAATGAATGATAATGCTAAATAATCATCATCTATAATAGCTATACTATAAGTATTGTTTGTTCACTTCTCTGGTTGAAATGGCCTGTGTTATAACGGGCGACACCACATTACATAAGCCGGCTGGCGTCGTACGTTGCTCTTCGTGCGTTCTCGCCTCGCTCGCTCAGGCACAGGCCCTACGCCTCACTTAAGTCAAGGCGACCGCCTCGACCCTTCCAGCCAGTGTACTGTGCACGCCACGTTGCATGCGAAGCGACTTGCGGCCTGCGCTGTACACGAGAGAAGAAAACGTTCAACGAGGGGACTCCTTCGAGCGTGGCAGGTGTCGTTCCTTGTTGACGTTATAGTCCATTCTTACTTCACACTTTCCCGAAGTACTGCTGGAGTTCTACTTTTCACGGTATTCCTCCGCCTCGCGCAAACAAAGCTTAACCGAGCTAGAAAATGACACCAAAGGGACAACGAACCGCATTCGTGCACACTCAATGTAATAATATTTTGCATAAAAACTATTTCTTATTACGCATTACCGACACACTCATTTTGTCACTGTTTCTATACATAATAATTTTAATGAAATATTAGAATTTATAGATATAATATACATAAAAGTTTAACTTAATAAAGAATAAGGTACTTTTATTTTAACAGAAATATGAATTTCTTGTGATACGTGACATATTTAGGAACCAACCAAGTACGTCTTACATGGGGTGGTTTTTCAAAGGTTCGATTTAAAAAGTGTGAAGAAACTACGAACAGACCATACATGTCTGGTGTCATGAACAGCTCTTGTCAATTACCCGAAGTACAAGCGCACATTTATTGGTCCCGATATGTGGCAGAGCACCATGCCGATGGCAATAGGCGATCAACAAAAAAAAATTTCTTTAAAACTCCTAAAGCCTTTGTCACCCAGTCAAATTTTTCTCGTCCAATGGCTTCCAATAAGTTTTCTCTGAAGAAGTTGGAAGGTCGTGACGTCACCGAAAGGTCGTTATCGACACCTTCTTTGTCTGAAAAAGTTGAATAGCTCTAGTTTCCATAAAACATTTTGAATATTGGAAGAGTTTTAGAATACGTCTGGCGATTGATGGGCTTATTCATTCAGAATCGTGTATGACAAAAATTGCCATTTTTGATATCACGAAAATTTAAAATGACGAACAATGGATGTAAAATAAGTAAGGATATGAAGATAATTAATTTTATTGAAGCTCTTTAGGTTTGAATGCTATTTGAAGTGTTTTTAATTCAAAATATTAATAACTCAGAGGTATTATATTTAATTGTGCAAGAAATATCTCTGATGAATAACTTTTCAAATTAGTAAATAAGTGAAAATATATTATAACATTACATGCATTACTTCCCGCTGTAGTGGACATCACAGCAACACAAAACCACTTTTTAAATTAGAAAAATTTTTTTTTATGAAAATTTAGACTAGATCCTTCTAGTAAAAAATTTTCAGTGACACATTTTCAAAATAAATTCTAATGTTGAATGGCAAAATTTGAATGTCTTATTAAGTCTTCAAATTTTGTCAAATATATTTGAAGGCAAAAACTCGACAGTGTGACAGGGGAAACAGCATATATATTTGTTATGAAAGATATATGAGTACATAGGAGAAACAGTAGCTTGTGTCGGGAACTCCAGCAGTAAATGCCATCACGAGGGCGTCACTGCTCATGATGTCCGAACCACAGACTAAAGATAAGGTAGACATATCAACCGTCTTCTGCGCATGTACCCAACACTGACCTGCCTCTAATAATACAACCGTCAAAGTAACATACTGATGGACGTGTTTGTTTACACTGTTGCAATTTCTCAAAAGTCAATGGGGTAAACCAGGTTCGTTAAGGGATGGAGGTCTTAATTAAATTACTTAATTATATTTTCCTAATTTTATTTACAATAACATCTAATAAGCATTTTTCGACCCAAATAATCACAATAAATTGATATCACCTGCTGTTTACAATTAATAAAATCAAACACACCTCAAAGAAATTAATGTTATTAAATTATCAACCATTATCAATAGACAGTGTATCAAAACCTATTCAATTATTTAACAATTATATGTCCATAACTGTCAGTTCAAGTAATTACAATAAAATCAGTATCGCTTGTTCTTTCTGTCCCACCTCAGTTTAGTCTAGGTCCCACCAGTCCGCAATGTTTTAGAGTTCTCCGAGCGCCCTCATACACAGTCGGATTTCTAGCCCCCTCATTCATTAACACCTCGACCACCTCGTCCGCCGTCGTCTCGCAATCTCCCGTCATCGTCCGTCCGTTTCACCTATATCCGTCGTCGACTTCCCTCAGTTACTGCACTCTGCCAGAAGGCTTCTACCAAGACTCCCAACCCTTGGACAGTTTCAATATTTATAGTGTCGTAGGTCATCGCCCAGAAATTTCTCTAAATGCCGCATTTAACCAAGGGTCCTAGTCCGGAATATTCTTGCGCATCATCTAAACTCATCGTCTTCTCCAGCAAAAAGGAGGAGAGTATGTGATGCCAGCTAGTTCGCCACCGTTGTCAATCATTCCCCCTCTCCACGGGTGAGCAACGGGGCAACGAGTGGGTCTGCCTGGGAGGAGGGGAGGGTCGAGGTGGTTCCCCCCCACCCTAAGAGCCAATTACAGCGCATAACGGGAGTTCGCAGCCAGCGAGAGCTACAGCGCATAGCAATACATTAATTTTAAAAAGACAAGCACTTTTATATTAGTAAAATACTTTTTGTCAATTTGAATTTGATCAAAATGCATTACAAATCGATTAGAGCAAGTGTACAAAAATCTCCTCAAAACAATTATGTTTACAAAACAACGTTCTAACCTCAAATCCAATCCACTTCCACGCCCTTCTTGACAGACGTGTTGGCAGAAAAGCAGTTCAATGTCGGGGCACGGAAACTGGCAATGCGCAGCCAACGAGATCGGTCTACCTCCTATTTAGTTTATGGTCCGGACGCCGTACGCCAATCAGCGCCTGGTAAGTTACTCGGCAGCCCAGCCAATACGAGATCTGCTGCATCAGGTAATAGCCAACCAAACACCAAGGGCCGTTCTAGAGCCTCGCTCTGCTAATGAGCGAATGGATACGTCCACGCCAAAGGCAGGGCGCTTGCTGAAGTGGCAAGGTAGTGGCATGGCTGTGGCAAGGTGGCCAAGTGATGGACGGAAGAGTTTAAAGCTGTGAAAAGGAACGAATAAGCTTTTTACGAATATTAAAGTACTTTTGAAATGTACCTTTTAAAAATGATGTAATTGCTCCCACCGGCGGTAATGTCTGGTATGCACCCAGCAAAGTTAACGACGCGACCTAAGAGAAAGTAGATATTAGTCATAACAATGAATTTAAAGAGTTAGGTAAACATTTAAAAAAAAATGTAATTATTTATTTTTCTTATTTTTTTTAATGCTTATAAATGCAAGAATGTGCAAATGTATAAAGCATTTACATTTCTATTAATTTCAAAGTTTTNATTTTTTTTAATGCTTATAAATGCAAGAATGTGCAAATGTATAAAGCATTTACATTTCTATTAATTTCAAAGTTTCACATGACCGACGCATGAATAAAGTGCTCAGACGTGGCCGCGGTTGTTTAGTGGTTAGAAATCCCGCCTCCCACCTAGGCGAACAGGGTTCGATTACCGGCGGGGTCGCTCCTGGATTTTTGCATGTGGGAATCGTGCCGGATGATGCCTTTGAACGGCGGGTTTTCTCGGGGATCTCCCGTTTACCCCGCCCTTTCATTCCGGCGCTGCTTCATACTGACTCTCGCCGCCTCTCCAGACCTTGATGTTAAGAGCCACCCAAATCCTTTCATTCACTCGCTCAACAAAGTGCTCAGGCCCATGGCAATGTTAAATCTACATGTGATGGAAGAATACACAATGTGCATATCAGTAGATCTTATGCAGTTTTCTCAAGANTGGCAATGTTAAATCTACATGTGATGGAAGAATACACAATGTGCATATCAGTAGATCTTATGCAGTTTTCTCAAGAGTGCTGCTTACCGTTAACAGCCTATGGAGTGCAGAGAATACTAGGAAGGACCACTTACGGTAAAGAAAAAGAGATTCTCTACATCCAACGCACAACCCTGAGTGGATGTTCTGGTGGAAATGTTCTCTGTTGACTTGCTTGTTCATCGTGGGTACATGAAGAAACGCGGAAGGCAAATCTACATGAAAATGCGGGTTGGAACTCTGGAAGCCTCTAAACAAGAGATAGCCTCTGGCAATAATCCATCTGGAGAAGTCTCAACCAACTAAGAAAAGCAGTGACTAAACGCGAGAGCAAATGTGCGGAAACGAATCCTGCTCCAAAGTCGCTATATGCACCAAAGGAGTGTGGTCAGCTTAGTGTCGTGTGCTGATCTGTTGCAATGTAAGTTTGCGCTAGCTCAGTGCTGTACCTTGTTCCTTGCTAGTTTACACTTCAATCAGTAAAACGTAGCTTGGCAGGTGGTGTTACAGGACGCGTGTAATGCGTCCCTCGCTGCTCGCTTGTGAGTGGTCGGAACTCATTGTTACCCTAGGTAAGCACTGTGGTTACTGGCTCCTGCTGCGTGCACCGAGCATATACAACAGTGAGCAAGCCTCACCTTACCTTGTAACACAGCTCCACACGCCTCTGTACCAGTTTAAAGACGAAGATAATATTTTGACATGCTCTAATCTGGGAATATACCATATGTGAGATGATGTATAGACCTGTAACGGCAAAGCTATGTCGGCGACTACTTTTCACAGGCGTGATGTTTGGCTTGAGCTCAGAAAGTACAAAAGCAAGTAATTCCATTTTGAGCTGCATTTTCGCTGTCATTTTCCTAGGCTTTATATGACCAATCAGCATAGCAACTCAAAGCTGTGTAACTAATGCCATAACATTGTTTTTTTTGGACGAACCACGTCTCTTTGCGGGAAAAAATGGTAGTTGCATCCTGTTCGGCTGATGACCAAGTGAGGTGTGTCGTGATGAAACATTCGCACTGAACATGATGCATTAACGCGAGACAGTCTGTGGAGGGGTACCTGGTATGAAGAAAAATATCCTATTATGCATGTTTAAACCACCCTCAGCTATTAGTAGGCATTATGTATAACGTGTAACGCATATTGTAAGTAGAAGCATCACTGACAACCCCCGCGATCTTACCCCCCTTCCACTCCCTTGTTAGAGGTCCACAGTACACGAGCCACCCATTAATATGTGCTGCGAGGACAGGCCGGCCTCAGAGGATGGATAGGCAGTTAACATGTGTCAAGGTTGGGCCACTGGTCCCACTCCCCTCCCCTAAAAAACGCAGGAGAACATGGACACATGCCGCGAAAATACAAAGGTAAGCGAGGATGGCACCAACACACCTCTTGTTAGACGATTAAGAAGAGCGGACAGTGTTTGGCCGTAGGGCCGCAGGTCACCCCNTGGCAATGTTAAATCTACATGTGATGGAAGAATACACAATGTGCATATCAGTAGATCTTATGCAGTTTTCTCAAGAATGCTGCTTACCGTTAACAGCCTATGGAGTGCAGAGAATACTAGGAAGGACCACTTACGGTAAATAAAAAGAGATTCTCTACATCCAACGCACAACCCTGAGTGGATGTTCTGGTGGAAATGTTCTCTGTTGACTTGCTTNTAAAAAGAGATTCTCTACATCCAACGCACAACCCTGAGTGGATGTTCTGGTGGAAATGTTCTCTGTTGACTTGCTTGTTCATCGTGGGTACATGAAGAAACGCGGAAGGCAAATCTACATGAAAATGCGGGTTGGAACTCTGGAAGCCTCTAAACAAGAGATAGCCTCTGGCAATAATCCATCTGGAGAAGTCTCAACCAACTAAGAAAAGCAGTGACTAAACGCGAGAGCAAATGTGCGGAAACGAATCCTGCTCCAAAGTCGCTATATGCACCAAAGGAGTGTGGTCAGCTTAGTGTCGTGTGCTGATCTGTTGCAATGTAAGTTTGCGCTAGCTCAGTGCTGTACCTTGTTCCTTGCTAGTTTACACTTCAATCAGTAAAACGTAGCTTGGCAGGTGGTGTTACAGGACGCGTGTAATGCGTCCCTCGCTGCTCGCTTGTGAGTGGTCGGAACTCATTGTTACCCTAGGTAAGCACTGTGGTTACTGGCTCCTGCTGCGTGCACCGAGCATATACAACAGTGAGCAAGCCTCACCTTACCTTGTAACACAGCTCCACATGCCTCTGTACCAGTTTAAAGACGAAGATAATATTTTGACATGCTCTAATCTGGGAATATACCATATGTGAGATGATGTATGGACCTGTAACGGCAAAGCTATGTCGGCGACTACTTTTCACAGGCGTGATGTTTGNACCATATGTGAGATGATGTATGGACCTGTAACGGCAAAGCTATGTCGGCGACTACTTTTCACAGGCGTGATGTTTGACTTGAGCTCAGAAAGTACAAAAGCAAGTAATTCCATTTTGAGCTGCATTTTCGCTGTCATTTTCCTAGGCTTTATATGACCAATCAGCATAGCAACTCAAAGCTGTGTAACTAATGCCATAACATTGTTTTTTTCNCAACTCAAAGCTGTGTAACTAATGCCATAACATTGTTTTTTTCGGACGAACCACGTCTCTTTGCGGGAAAAAATGGTAGTTGCATCCTGTTCGGCTGATGACCAAGTGAGGTGTGTCGTGATGAAACATTCGCACTGAACATGATGCATTAACGCGAGACAGTCTGTGGAGGGGTACCTGGTATGAAGAAAAATATCCTATTATGCGTGTTTAAACCACCCTCAGCTATTAGTAGGCATTATGTATAACGTGTAACGCATATTGTAAGTAGAAGCATCACTGACAACCCCGGCGATCTTACCCCCCTTCCACTCCCTTGTTAGAGGTCCACAGTACACGTGCCACCCATTAATATGTGCTGCGAGGACAGGCCGGCCTCAGAGGATGGATAGGCAGTTAACACGTGTCAAGGTTGGGCCACTGGTTCCACTCCCCTCCCCTAAAAAACGCAGGAGAACATGGACACATGCCGCGAAAATACAAAGGTAAGCGAGAATGGCACCAACACACCTCTTGTTAGACGATTAAGAAGAGCGGACAGTGTTTGGCCGTAGGGCCGCAGGTCACCCCNTATCACCAAGTCGGGACGCGAAGTGCGGTACCGAGAGCAGGAGTCGAGTTGTGGCCTCATAACGAGGGGCGCCACCTCGAGAGGAAATAGACTGCGCCGGAAGGCGGCAGTCAGGTGGGAGCTTGCTGGAGCACCACGATGAAGTTAGTCAGTCATATAGTGGAGTCAGCCAGTCGTGGAGAGCCGTCAACATGAACAAGACAACCGAGGGCCTGTGAAAGGCCGCCCAGTTTACCAGACCTCAATCTACCGCCAGATCACCAAGAACTTCCAATGCAGCTAAGTATCAGCGTCCGTCGCTCAAGGAACAAGTCCCTACGCCTAGCATTCCCCACAATGTGGGCAACAGTAGCACGAGTAATTTAAAGCCACCCTTCAGGCTCACAACTCGCTGAGTCAGTAAAATATGAGTTAATTTCTGGTAAAGTATGTATTTGTTTCCGGAAAAAGATGTGTTAATTTCTGGTAAAGGATGTGTATGATATTCGAGACAAATATAATCCAGTCAACTGAAACCCCGAGTGACTACATTATTGTTTACCTTATTCAATATACAAGCCACCCATAGTCTGCGCCAGAAAGGTAACTCGGACACTATGAACCACCCTGTATCCTATAGGTGTGGAGTAGCATAATNGCCAACTTTCAAGACAAGATGGGGGTCAGTCAGTTGTAATGCACCGCGCCAAAAGGCGCCAGCAGACGGCTGAGGGGCTCGCCGGAGCCCCACGTCGAGATCAGTCGTATCATGACTCCGAGATGCAAGGCAGTCGGGCGAGTCAGTCAGTCAGTCGAGGCCGGGGATCGGACCCCAGCAGAGTCAGTGGCGTAGAGTCAGTTGTAACCCGCGCCGAGAGGCGACAGACAGGAGCGCCATGCAGAGATGCGAGATTAGTCAGTCGTGTGACGGGAATAGAACAGTCGTATCACCAAGTCGGGACGCGAAGTGCGGTACCGAGAGCAGGAGTCGAGTTGTGGCCTCATAACGAGGGGCGCCACCCCGAGAGGAAATAGACTGCGCCGGAAGGCGGCAGTCAGGTGGGAGCTACATTATTGTTTACCTTATTCAATATACAAGCCGCCCATAGTCTGCGCCAGAAAGGTAACTCGGACACTATGAACCACCCTGTATCCTATAGGTGTGGAGTAGCATAATGTATATTGAATCTTAATGACTACGGTAGGGTTCCGTTCTTGTGTGGTTTCCATTGTGGCATCATTCAGCAAGAAAATACGCTGCAGCATGTAAGAACGACGATGCGTGCCTTCTTAAGGTAGAATGAGATTGGCTTCCAATGTTATAATCCATTCACGGTTACTTCACACTTTCCCGAAGCCCTGCTTAAGTTCTACTTTCAGGATATTCCTCCGCCTCGTGGAAACTAAGCTTAACTAAGTCTAGAAATTTACACCAAAGGACAACGAACCGAATTCGTGCGTGCACAGTTGTAATAATATTTGCATGAGAACTATGTCTTGCTAGGCGCTACCAACACTCACATTTTCTCACTGTTTTTATTCATATTTATTGTAAATAAGATATAATTTATAAATAAAATGTAGGTATAATTACAATTTAACGAACAATAAGATACTTTCTTGTTGACAGTTATAGAACGCTTCTGATACGTGGTATATGTAGGAAATATCTAAGCATGTCATACATGGAGTGATTTTTCAAAGTTTTGTTTCAAAAGTGTGAAGATACCGCGAATATACTATACAGTACACCCAACTGTAAAAAGTGTTGAACTCGTTAAAAATACAGGATGAGTATAAAATAATACCCCAATTTTGGAGGTCTATAATATCAATACCAAATAACCTACAACCTTGATTGACCAATCAAATGAACCGTAGAACCGTGAAGTTCGTTTACTATACATTAATACATGTTCAATGTGACCACCATGAGGGGCCCGAACGACATCTTCGCGATAATCAAAATCGTTCCACGCTCTTGTCACACATGTAGAAATAAATTTAATGCTCTCGAAAACCTTTTAGCAATTTTAGGTACCAAAAACTTCAAAGATTAGTAAGTGTTAAAAATATATTTAAAAAATATGTATTTGACAACTATAGGCAGTTCAAGGTAAAGTGAGCCCTTTTAAGGCCCTAGTTACTTTTTTTTCAGCCATGTTTTGTCCAACAATATTTCAAAATAAATACCGCCATGTAAGTAATAAACACAGTGTGTGCATTCGACCGCGCTCGGAATTTACGTCTTAGACTAAAATAAAATGTATTTATTGACTATTATTAAAAAAAAAAATGAGAGGGCTTTGAAAAGTGCTCACTTTGCCGTGAACAGCCTATACCATATTGGACACGCGATCGTGACGTCACACCCCTTCAGCCTTGCGCTTGCCCCGAGATGGGGACGCAGCAGGATGTTAGCGGGGACGGGCGGGCAGGTTATTTCTCCGGTAGTTCCTCGCTTCTCTCCTGAGCCCCGAGGGCGACAGTTGGAGAGGGGAGAGGAGCAGGCACTCGCCTCGCGGGCTTGCTATTTCCTACTTCCGGCCGTCGCGAAGTCGAGAAGGCCTCGGTGGATGGGGTAAGTCATCCTGGGCTCCGTGCCTTGGGCGGGGGGGATTACTGGTTCGGCTTTCGCGGCATCGAGGCGCAAAGAGGAGACATGATGGACGCGGCGAGAGAGTAAAAAAAGCGACGAAGGATAGACGAAAGCGCCGATAGAGATAGACAGAGAAAGGTCCCGCGAGTCGGGAGTTATAGGTGTCTCGCTCGAGAAAGGACCGGTAAATAAAAAAGAAAACTACCCCCCTCTCCGTCACCACGCGGGGCAGTTTCGCAACGCGGAGGAAGACAAAACGGATAAAAAGATGTAGGGTTGAAAAATAACTGGATTTATCGGAGCAACGAGGGGGTAAAACGGCGCGGAGGATCCATCTAACGCGATAATTCAGCTGAAATGATCGTAGAAGACGGCCTACGGTCTGCTGGGACGTGATGGATTATCGACTCGGACCTGTGAAGCGGTCGGTGGTTCACATGAAAGAAACTGGACACATCGTCAAGACTCGGCTTTTCGGAAAATTTACAACGAACTGTTACACCCACCGCCTTTTCCTTTTTTTTTTTCTTTCTTTTTGTTTTTTCTTTACCGCTGCAATATTCACCGCAGCGATCGCGAAAGAATTTTGCACTGTGCCCGTATGTTTGATTAGTATAAAATATACCACGTATTTCTTGGACTGTCGTAAACTCTGCTGAGTGTTGCAAAGTAGATTTAATTCCCGATACGCACCGTGGATAAAATGAATCTCCCTTAAAACTTGTCATCAAAAGCAACTGATTCGCATTTTGGTGACAAATACGAATTTGCAGCACTCTGCACAGATCACAGTTAATGAAACTGAATTTTAAAGAAAAATAAGTTCAGTCGCCAGTGACTCGCAAACAAAGCAATGCGCAGGAGATAACAGTGTTACAGTGCAAAGTCTGGTGCTAGAGTGAAGAGACAGGACCGCTTGTGATCTCGTATGCGACTAACTAATCAAATGGTTTCTAAAACCATTCGCTTTCTCCGAGTGTGCGAAATGAAAGATTTGGGCTGAACTTAACAACAAAATCTTGGGAGTGGAATGATATGTATATGGAGCAGCGCCGGAATGCGAGGGCGAGGGAAACGGGAGACCCCCGAGAAAACCCACCGACAGGTGGCGTCGTCCAGCACAATTCGCACGTACAAAAATCCAACGGTGGCACCGCCGGGAATCGAACCTCTTGACAAGATCTAACGGCCGGCTCCCATAAATTCGTTTCGCTTGATTAAGGTAACAATGAGCTACGTAGTGAAATGCAAACAAGTATACATACCCGCCCATTTATAATGACAAAGCTTCTAGGACGTGGATTTTATCAGACAACGTAACAGTATGTTTCTGGTACTCATTTCCGTCCTGCGGTGAAACTTTTTTCCATCCTAGCGAAATTAATGTGAACATACAGCTAGCATACTCTGAATTTTTTAATGAAGTTTTTCCTGCGCTTTATGAGCTGCGTGGCTTACAAGCGGCGCGCTTTTAAAACGTGTCGCTGAAGTTTTTTATTCCCCCCCCCCCACAACCCCCACCCTGCATGTGTCAAATAAAGTTCGTGCGTCTTCTCTCCTTCCTTCTCCTCGGCCGTTAACTCCTGAAATATCACCTGGAGAATAACTAGAAACGAACTGCTGCCGCGTTACACTGGTTCGTCGTTCCTCAAAACCTACTCCGGACCGACTTCTGTACGGTCGCGTTCTTTCTCGTCCCAGCATCGCGAAATCTGCTCACGTAGGCGATCAGAAGATCGCATTTCGAGGGGTCGAGAAAACGCTGCTCGGAGGGAATAAAAGTTTGGGCGAGGCGAGTGCCCCAGCCTCCGAGAGGAGCAGAGGCACGGGGGTTATCTGGGAAATTTTCGGTAACTTTTTTCGCTCAACTTCCGGAAAACATAAATAGTGTGTGACTGGGAGGTGTAAGTGGATGCGGCGTCGAGAATAAAGATGGCGGAGAGGGCCTGCCCCTCCCTCTGTGACGCTCTGGCGTCCTGTTACTTGTGGATAAAAACTTACTTGGTGAATGGTGTGCGTGTTCTGCGTTTCTCTACAAAATTGTGCTGCTGTCTTTTCAAACGTTTTTTAATTATATTCCAGAAATATTTTATTATAATTTTCTATTAAGGCGGTGCTTGAATTTACGTANTTTCAAACGTTTTTTAATTATATTCCAGAAATATTTTATTATAATTTTCTATTAAGGCGGTGCTTGAATTTACGTATTTTCTTAAGCTATTGGCAATAAATGAAATTCAATATTTAATAATATGAGAAGATAACAACTATTACATTTTAAATTACAGTAATTTTAAATTAAATCTTCGTGGAAGTAACCCATATTATGGCGTGAATTCATGTAGTTACTATCGTTTCCTGTTGCGATTAAATATTATGAAATAATATAAAAATTTGACTGCTGTTTACATTTAAATTGGTACATTAATATTGATTGAACATCATTCCTTGAGGACGCTGCAATGTATGTGTGCGAAGAAATGTCAATTTTTAAGCAATAACTTGCGTTTACGTTTCTGTACTTTTTCATTCTCACGTCGTATTTTGCAGGCGTAAAACAATTAACTTCTTGCTGAATCTAAATATAAACATACTTAAACACACTACCACAAAACTACTTCTTCACGAGTTTCAGGCTGTAGGAATTTGGACTTTACATATGCAAACTGATTCAGCAAGAGACGAATAAGAGTATTACACGTATTTATTAATTGTGAAAAAATATTAAGAATTGCTTGCAAAATCTAGAAAGCGCAGGGCCTCAAAAAATACACACCAATAAAGACCTCTGTTACAATGCTCCAAAACCGTCGGGGTAATGTCTTCCGTTGGAGAGGCGTTAACAAAACATTCTTCAGTTAGACAATATTAATGAATATAACGGCATAAATGTGACAAATTTAATGCTCAAAATATATATATTGAATTATAACTAAACAACTAAAAATAAGTGACTTGAACAAAATTACACATATTACACTGTTTTTTTTCCTTCCTGGAAGCAAAATTTATAAGCCGCAAGTGCAAAACCTTCGACAGCATGTATTTATTGTCATTAAAATTGATGCACCATTGAGGAGACGCCGACATAAAACTAAACTCTGCATAGGCAATAAGAAAAGCGATAAAATAGAATAGTACAGCATCACGACAAACAAGCAGTTCTTATCGGGAAAAATTACACAGTTCAATAGTGNAGCGATAAAATAGAATAGTACAGCATCACGACAAACAAGCAGTTCTTATCGGGAAAAATTACACAGTTCAATAGTGAAGAAGTGAGCGAGTTAAGAGATTTCAGCGGCTCTTAACTGTGAGGTCTTGAGAGCCTGCGAGGGTGATTGAGGTGAGTATGGAACAATGCCGAATTAAAGGGCGTGGTAACCGGGATATCCCCGAGAAAATCCCCTGACCACAGTTCAATTGTACCGTTAGCGCTAGTTGTTATACAGCAGCGTACTATCCTGTAGAAGATGGTGTCGTAGTTTTTGCAACTGCTGCCTCAGATGATCAAGACTTATTAACAGTTGAAGCTGATGTCGTAGCTAATTATACAAACGTTATTTAGGCGACAAATCTCGGGGAATAGGCTGGCCAAAGAAGGTTGTCGACAGCAGACGAAGGCAGTCCTGAGAAACCCGCGCTGTGTGTGGGCGGTTGTTATCCGGTTGCGAAATCGCCCGTTATACACTCAAGAGCCAAAAAAACTAGTACACCTGCCTAATATCGTGTAGGGCCCCCGAGCACGCAGAAGTGCCGCAAGACGACGTGGCATTGATTCGACTAACGTCTGAAGGTATGCAGGAGGCAATTCACACCATGAATCATGCAGGGCAGCCCACAAATCCAATCTGTGCCAATTTGAGAAAGGGTTGCACGTCTGTCACGTTTAATGATTCTCGTCAGTCGTAGTTTGTCTCGTTCTTTCACGATCTTTTTTTCCGGCCGCGGCGATGTCGAAGATGTGATGTTTTACCGGATTCCCGATATTCACGGTACACTCGTGAAATGTTCGTACGCGAAAATCCAAATGTTATTGCTACCTCGGAGATGCTATGTCCCATCTCTCGTGCGCCGACTATAACACCACCTTCAAACACACTTAAATCTTGATAACCTGCCATTGTAGCAGCAGTAACCGATCTAGCTGCCGACCGCATCGCGTTACTCTGATTGGTTACATACCTCTGTTATTTGCATACGCACGCCTATACCTGTTTTTTTTTGGCTCTTCAGTGTAGTTGTGCTGTACAGAGGTCGCGGGGTTTCCTTGGTAACCAACGTTAGAAACAAAAACTCGAGCGAACGTATTCGAACGGTCATTTTCGGATAAGACTTCCGTTTCTAGCAAGCCGGTTTGCTGCATGCGCTGGAGCTAGCATACAAGATGATCCGAGGTGAGAAGCCTTGACCGTTAAAATGGTGGACATTCGAATGGCCACCTCGACTTCAAAATATCAGTTAACGTGATACCTTGGACATCAAAATCATTCATATGCACAAATAATAAATAGTAATGCTTATTTAAACGATAATAATGTTGCCGAATGAACTACTCTTGAAAAAATAGCAGAAAAACGTAATCTACATACTTGCATTTGACTTAATTGATCACCATCGTTTCTTCCCGACATTCTTGTTTTTGCAGTAGAGCAACGAGTAATGTGGCGGCCTGTCAATGTATAGATTTCGTGTTCAAATATTGTTCGAATGAAGACAAGTTTTTTTCCCCATAAATCAGTTACGTATATCTGTATTTTTTTTAATATAAATTTATTTCTTAAAGTGACCTCTCTAAATACACTAAAGCGTATTTTCATTTGCTGCAAATGCAATAAAGTTGCAAAAAAGATGTACCAATGCTATACATAACATTAATTATTTACATTTGTTACAGTCTGCTATAACTATTCAGCAATCAATACGTATTCAGCAATCAACACGTCAATATTGCGTTGTAGTGTAGTAATACCCGTATGTAGACCCGATAAATGCAAACAAACAGACTTCCCTGACGGTATTTACCATGGATAATTGAAACAACTTTACCTACTGAATTACCACACACGATATTGTTGGGGATTTAACAAAATCAATGTGTGTATGACCAATAAAACGACGATAATTAGGAAAAGGATTGAACCATTTAGTTTTATACAGTGTTTAACTATAGCTTTTGTGTAGGATTTGCGCGAAGGATTTCAATTTGAATTCCAAAATTACTATACTTTATCGCAGAGGTACGCTACATCAACAGTCGCATATAAAAATTGCGAGAAAACTATTTTTAAAGCACAACAGTCATCTGAACTTGAAAATTTATCAGTGTACTTCTAATTTACGCAATTTGTAAGGTTTTTTAATTTTCTATTAAATGTATGTTTACAAGAGTTTTCTTTATTTTTTGAATTTACGTAACTTCTAGTAGCATATTTTTTTGTTTTAAATCTTCTTTTAACATACTTCACAATACGTGTTCGTGTAAAAGTAATACTAATTAATACATTGTTTCAAAGAGTTCAATCTGTTTAAAATGGAGACAGATGTACGTCATATGTGTTCATTTACGTGACTCAATATTATCATTACAAATATTTCTTCATTTTATAAGTTTCTGAGTAGACTTCCAATAATATGCAGCTGTCAAAATATTTTCCTGCGATCTTATTTTTTTTCTTTACTCGCTAATAACATTAGGGATGTTATTAAAATATCAATATATCAAAACGACGATATATCAACGATTTATCGTATAAATCGTAGATATTTTTCAATGAAATTTAATAGAAATCAATATTTTTTTTTAGGTATCGGATATAAATGTATTTAAAATGCTCTTTTAATAAGCTCTGTTTTGAATGCAAAAACTTAATTGAAAATTATCTATGTTTATTTTGGCAACATGCACCATAACCAGGCATTTGTCTTCAATATGTAATACTCCAAACAATTTTACATTTGTCAAGTCCTTTTGCACACAATTTACCGAGAATCGATATATTTCTTCTAAAGTATCGTTTCATAAAAAGGTACTTTTATAAAAAACCAATACAACTAACATCGATATTTTTTTTCAGATATCAACATCCCTATAAGAGAATCCGAATTCGGGTGCTCGCCACTAGACGAGTAGCGGTTAGCACGCGAACCTCGTACACGAAGACGTGTGAATTGTGCATACATGGCAAAAGTGCACTTCAAACGATAAGGCGGGTGATTCGTATACGAATGAAAAGTCGATGACGGGCGCGCTGAACGTGTCCTTGTTGTCAGTGTTCCCCTCGTCGCCGCCTGGGAAGACAGAGGATCGCAGACTGCTTCCGGCACCACGGCGTCACACCAGTATAGTGGTTTGTCTCTCGACAATGAAGTCTGGACTTGTGCTCTGTCCACCGCATCTCCGGTTGTCGTCTGTGTTAAGACCAAACCTATCCGCCACTAAACACACCGTCTCGCTGTTCCTGGGCCGTATATGCCGCACAATTACAACAGAACTGCAGGCGAAGTCGCCGTTGTCGGGGTGTTGGCGGAAGGTGCATAGGGGCCATGAAGAATGCGAGTCGTCGTATGCGAGTCGTCTCTATAGCACTACTCGACACAGGGATGACTAGAAACGCCGCTACATATCTCTGGATGGCAAAGAGAGATTGTTGGTTGAGTTAGAGCCCTTAGCTCGATTAAACGTTCCTCCCTTGTAGAGTCATTCCGGGTCACCCAGTCACTTCCGATAGCGTATTGTTATAAATTTAAATTTATTATTTTTAAAAGGAAGTTTTTTCCTAAATCTATACTTATTTTGAGGTATTTGTATATTATAATATTTCCAATATTGCAATTTTTTTCTGTATTAAAAAGGTAAGCGACTTTGATTTCTAAATATTGCAGTGATGATGATATTGTGGCACATTTATCTTTTGCGATTACTACAGTTTCGCGAAAAATAATACATATTTTCGCCGGAGTAAGGCTGAAGAGACGCTTAATCATTTAATATGAAACTCAAATGCTAATTTTTATTGAATATGTTTTTACAGGTAGTGAAATATATACGGTGGGTTTTGTAAAGAGAATAGATGTGGATCCGGTAAGAACATTACGGGATTCAGCATTTTTTTCCCATAAGAAGCTTGCATTTATTTGTAAACATCTACTTTTTTAGTGTTCATTAAATTCGTGACCGAAACGTCGCAATTTTAAAATTTAATTAAATAACATCATTGAAACTACAAATAATATGTTCTTGTTATTAGATCCGTGAATATTATAACCATACCATATTTACAGGTTATATCGCCAGGTATTATTTGGGGGTATTCTAGTCTTCAAATTGTGCGACTTTAGACACGAGTGTGAGAAATAAGGGAATATTAGACTGGGCAAATAGGTCTACACGAAATAAGTTATTTTATGCATTGCACCTAACCTCTGTCTCGTGCAACTTGGCAAGATTTTGACAGTTAGACTGAAGTAGCGCCAAATGTTTACTTTTTCGTTTATGTATCCTTTCGCCAACAGCTGGTGCGTCAAGTGGGGGCTGTATATTTTATCAACACGCTGTCAGCTAATCCACTTGCCATTTTACTGTAATGCTAAACAAATGTTAAGGTATTTTTAGACTTATATCTGTCTAGATAATTCGTAGGTTGTAACAGAAAAAATATAAAAACTTGCAAAATATTTAATATTTGCTAACTCTTTTTTTTGTAATTTATTTGAGACAGCGAGTTNTGCAAAATATTTAATATTTGCTAACTCTTTTTTTTGTAATTTATTTGAGACAGCGAGTTTAAGTTAACATTTGTGAGGCGGTAAATGGACGTTACAGCTAATATGAAAATACTGGAAATAAAAATAATTCGTGGAACTTGCATGACAACGCACTTTCATTCGCCAACTCACCAACGACTACTGCAAAGCAATTCTGCTATTACTGATACTAAATAGTTTGAGTTGCGAATATGTGGCGTGGAGTAACGTAAGAATTGCTTATAAACTACCCACGCGTGTCCCACTTTCTTCGTTTTATTAACATAGTAAAATAACAACACGAAAACAAGGAAATGGGTTTGCGGGAGAACAGCATGGATTGTAATGAACGTAGACGTAACGATTACCGGCCCGATAGAAATTACTAGTAATTAAAATCGCTGTACACAAAAATACGTGTTACTTTAAAAATTATACATAGCTCGCGGAAAAATAAAACCATTGGTATATGTACGTAAACATGTAATTTTATACAAGAAAGCTATTTTTTTTCTGGCTGTTAGTGCATCGGGAGACAGCTGACAGATGTCGCGCCATGGCATGGCAGTGCGTTGTTGCGAGCCGAGCGTGTTACTCAACAGGTAGCAGCACGTTCGCCTGTCTCTTGATCCCGTCTTTTTAAAAGTTGACTTTTCTCCTATTACTGGCTTGAAACGACACGAGTTTGAAATGTATTTCGTCAGATTATATGAAAAAATAATTCAACAACACCCTGCGATATTTCAGTGGACTTTTGGAATTATCAAGCATGTATGGAAGGCATGGATGGAGAGTGGGGCTACGACGTGAAGATAACTCTCAATGTTTGAAAAGTTGTGTTTCATTTGAATACGAATCGTTTTAATGTGCATTTAATTTTGAACACGTGTACATAACTACTTTAGCACGAAGTTTCGTTTGTAACACTTACAAGCGCTCTTTTGTGACCATGTAAAGTAAAATGTATTAATTAATCTAGGAACTCTTTCTTATCCGTCTTTTTCTGCTTGTCTGATGTGCGTTGGCATGGCCCTCAGAATAGCCAACTTAATATTAATTTTTGTTGGGGAAGACTAGAAAGACTAGAAAGATGGGGTACTAAAGTTGTTTTATGGTATCAATAATAAGCGGTTNTTTTTGTTGGGGAAGACTAGAAAGACTAGAAAGATGGGGTACTAAAGTTGTTTTATGGTATCAATAATAAGCGGTTTGGCAAAAAATGCAAACTGAGCTTATATAATTTGCATTGTATCCTCTTCTTACAATTACACTGTCCAAAACATGAATAAATGTATTATAATAGTACACAATTACATTGGTTTAGAATGTGGCAAATGCCCCATCTTACCTCGACCAATGGTGTAAGATGAGGTGAATGTTGGGGCAAGATGGGGTATGATTCAAAATATATTATTTTAAGTTAGTTTTAAAAGTAATTCTAAATCTCAAAATACAAAGTAACTTCATCGTATGTAATTTCACAAATAGTGCTATGACAACAAAAAATATGTGTTATTATTTGCAAAATCTTTAAAATGATTAATTTAGAAATAAAACAAACAATAAAATAAATTTTACAACAAACACCTGAGAGCAATATAACTAAAAGTGCAAATGCCTGTAATGATTAAGTTCCATTTCAGTTTTGTAAAAGTAAGTTTCCACAAGAATGAATCTTTCAGCCTTGCTTACAATATTCACAAACAAAATACACATCTTCACCTTCATCTTGATCTTCCTCTCCAGCACAGGAGCAGTGGACCCATCCGTGGCTACCTCTACACGACACCCATCCTTCATTAGACTGGGTATAGAAGTAGCCGCAATATAAACATTTCCCATCAGAATCTCTTTCACTGTCTCAGCTATCGCCCTCTTCCGATGTAGTCTTTGTTAATTTTGCTTTCTCCACTGCTCTCGTAACATAAATTCTCTCACACTTTGACATTGAATGATTCTTCAGTTTTCTATCCAGTAATATATTCTTCTTTGCCTTCTCTCCATGTACTTTGTCTTTCCTTGAAAGTTCGACTTCGAGCTCACTTTTGTAAGGAGAACTTGTAATTTGTGCTGTTCTCCCTTTTCTGTGAGTTTTCTGCCTCAAATTTCTTCTTCCTANGTTTTGTAAGGAGAACTTGTAATTTGTGCTGTTCTCCCTTTTCTGTGAGTTTTCTGCCTCAAATTTCTTCTTCCTACTTGAGAGATGGGTACAATCTGTTTAGGAGAAGAAGCGAAAGCACTTATGTTTGCTGAGGCATTGAGGCTCGAGTCATTGTAATGTGAAGACACGTGATAGTGTGAACATCAAGGTTCGTCGTTGGCAGGAGATGTGCTAGTGTAAGCTGATGTTGTATGCTTCTTGCCTCTCTCTATTAAAATTATGTGCCATGTTACTTTTTTCATCTGACTGGAAAGCCAGTTTTTACAATTCATTTGTTCTGAGGCCAAATAACCGGCTTTCCATATCATTCACATATGATGCAACTTCCTTTTTATTCATCTGCAGAAAAAAGATGGTCTTAGACCCTATTATTTCTCTAACACATTCCGCATCTATTACTTCACCCCTGTCATTATTTTCTGAACGGAGCTTTCATACCTTATGTTCCTGGGTAGTCTGTGGAACAGCGAATGTTGAAGCAGCTTTGTAGTAACCGATTCTTCCACTCAGCACTTCATTCACGGCTTTCATCATGGATTCATCTGACCAAGCTCCTCTATCACTTGTCCGCTTGTAACTTCGAACCATTTCTGAAACAAATAAAAGCATTTCCAATTAAATTCATCACAAAATTTCTAGGCGGATGAAACAGAAACATTTATTAATGTGTTAATGTAAATATTCTAAATCAACCAACTTTTCTTGCAAGGATCCATTTTTTATATATATGGGAAAAAGACTGGGGCAAGACGGGGTACCTCCCCATGTTACCCCAGGCAATCTACCCCGTCTTGCCCCAAATAACACCATACACGTTATACTGGCATAAATTAATAGCAACGAATTGCAACAATATACTAAAAAGAGCACTATGATCCATGATAATGGCACTATTTGTGGTATTCTAAAGGATATTAAGATATATTAATGCAACTTACCTATGGATGTTTGCGAAATGCCGAAAATTACATCAGCTACGGCCAATAACGCTACCCTCACTGTTTATCGCTACACTGCTGATGCAAAAATGGCTCCAGGCGCTGGCACTGCCCTCTGCAGCTACTTTGAGTTAGTTCCAGTTGTCGTCGCTAGATTGCAGTGGCTGACAGTACCTGGAAGAGCCACTACGCTGTCTTTCCTCACCACCCCATCTCGNGGCACTGCCCTCTGCAGCTACTTCGAGTTAGTTCCAGTTGTCGTCGCTAGATTGCAGTGGCTGACAGTACCTGGAAGAGCCACTACGCTGTCTTTCCTCANGACACTGCCCTCTGCAGCTACTTTGAGTTAGTTCCAGTTGTCGTCGCTAGATTGCAGTGGCTGACAGTACCTGGAAGAGCCACTACGCTGTCTTTCCTCACCACCCCATCTCGCCCAGTCTTCCTTAATCAAAATCGCTGTACATGGAAATACATGTTACTTTAAAAATTGTACAGAGCTCGCGGAAAAAAATTAAACCGTTGGTATCTGTTCGTAAATTTATTTTATACAAGAAAGCTAATTTTTTCTGGCTGGTAGTGCGTCAGGAGAAACCTGACAAATGGCGTGCCATTTCATGACAGGGCGTGTTGTGAGCCGAGCGCGTTACTCAACAGGTAGCAGCAGCACGTTCGCCTGCCTATTGATCCCGTCTTTTTAAAAGTTGACTTTTCTCCTATTACTGGCTCGGAACGACATGAGTTTGAAATACATTTCGTTAAATTATTTGAAAAAATAATTTAACAATACCTTGCGTTATTTCTTTAGGCTTTTAGAATTATCAACCATGAATGGAAGGCATGGATGGAGAGTGGGGATACGACAGGAAAATATTTCTCAAGGTTTGAAGTTGTGTTTTATTTGAATACGAATCGTTTTAATGTGCATTTCATTTTGAACACCTATACATTACTACTTTGGCACAAAGTTTCGTTTGTAACACTAACAACCGCTGTTTTGTGACCATATAAAATAAAATGTATTAATTAATCAAGGAAATTTTTTTAATACGCAAATTTTTTGCTTGTCTGATGTGCGTTCGCAGTGTACTCAGAATACCCAACATAATATAAATTTTTTGTTCTTTCATGCATCAGCTCATACTGGATTTTGTAAATGGCTCGTTGTTTGTTTGGCATACATCAAATTGCCACTCAATGACTGCCATGAAATAGTCGAGTTATATGAAACAGAGACCTGCTACCAAAGGAGCTTTATTTATTATGTGCCAAGGAGCGTTTATATAACCACAAATATGTATTTCACCAATGACAGAGACATACAATTCTTAAGAAACGGAATTGGTACTTCTACCAATTGTTTTACTCCATCAATAGTTAGTCATCTACTTATCGAAGTAAATTGTAGGTAGACTTTCTGAAATACAATTCCTTCCCTAATTTTCTGAGGTCTAGCAGTGTGTAAACAGCCACATAATGGTGTTTTAAAATATTTACTTTATTCAGGTTATATAATTTTTGAAAACATGGAACTGTTGGAAACACCATATTCGAAAATATTTTTACGTCTGGAAAAATGCTGTGTATTACAGAATTCTGCAGTTTTGTGCGTGATATATATTTCAAACAGATGTTTAAAATGTGCTTAGCTTGTCAGTGGCCGTTTGAGAAGTTTTTGAACAATTTATAATATGTTAAAAAATTATATTTTACTTCAAAGGCATGCTTAAAAATATATGTTTAACACAGATTAGTTTATTATGATTATAATTAATAAGACATCTTGCCCATCACTTAATTTTACTCGTATAAATCCCAACAGTTAAAAGTTACCTAGGCAACAGAAAGCAATATGATTCAGTGAATGGTACGGTTAGTTTAGAGTCGTAAGTAACATGTGGAGTACCCAAGGTGTAGTATTCAACCCAATTGCATTCTTAATCTACATTAATATCCTTGGAGGATTACCACTAGAGGGCTTACTGTTCCTATTTGCAGGCGATGCAGGTTTTTTATATAGCAAATACAAGAGCCCAACTGTCGTATTATTTGCAAAAAATATCTGAATAATTTTTATCAATTACTTATAAACAATAAGCTAACAATAATGACGACAAAACCAAATATATGAATATTACAGGATTATCAGGTACTGAAATTGAAACTTTTAACTTAAATATTAACAATGTTCCTATTTCTCGAATGAATGTTGCCAAGTACTTAGGCCTAAAAATAGACGATAAACTAAACTGGGTTGAACATGTGGGATATGTAAAATTAAAATTGTGCCTGTTATTGGCATACTCAACCGTTTGAAATCGGTAAGGGAAAATGTGTTTTAAATGCATTAACATAACCAAATGTTCTATATATGTATGTAAAATGCAGCCATAGAACAAGAAGTATTGCTACAGAGGGGTGTTAGTGACCACAAGACCACTCTGTCACATGTATAAAACTCGCCCCCAACTTCACAACCACGTCATCCATAATGACATAAATAGGAGGCAAAAAAAATTATGGAAAAAATTAATTCAGTAGTAGCAATTGATAGTTAGTTTAAGAGGGCGACTTGTAGAAAGTAACGAAGTTTTAATTTCCTTTTTTACTTTTAATTACCAGGTAATTATCCCCTTTTTTGTTTTCCTCCGCCCCAAGAGAAATACAAACCGTTTTCAAAATCAATAACTATATAAATTTACGCAAAAATTACATTATAATGTTTAACGATTAAAGCTCCCCAAATTACTTTAAAAGTATTATAAAATTTAGGGGTGCTGCTACAAAAATATATAGTTACAGAAATATATACAACTACATAACTGGCAAAAGTTTCCCAAACTTACAATTTACTATAATCCCAAATTTTAATATCTCTAACTGAGACCAAAATCCGTATGTGTGACCTCTCCCAGAGTGTCCGCCGTCGCTTAGTTTGCCAGAGTCTTTATAGTGAAGTTTTCGCAACTGCCGTCCACCCCAGAGCTGTGGAGAACATCCTCGAAACGGAAGCAGATCTTCTTTCAATCGAATTCGAAAGTAGTTCTGACGTCACAAGGCGACCCACTCTCAGCCGCCGCTGGGTGGAAGGAAACGCCGCGCGCTCGGTATAGTTTCAGACATTGAGCGACACCACCAATCACCCGCGTCGCGCCGTGCCGTCTGGCGGCTCATCACCTGCCATCGACGGGCAAAGTCTTCGTNGTCGCGCCGTGCCGTCTGGCGGCTCATCACCTGCCATCGACGGGCAAAGTCTTCGTCTTCGTAAATGTAAGTGCCCATGATCGACATGAGGCTGCGTAACTCCGTTACAGTATTACAAAAGTAGGCACTAATAATTCCATATTCCCCAGTAATTTTGATAANATGAGGCTGCGTAACTCCGTTACAGTATTACAAAAGTAGGCACTAATAATTCCATATTCCCCAGTAATTTTGATAAAACACGTTAATATATACACATAGAGTTTGAAGGAAAGTATCCTCTTCATGCAAGGAACTATATCCCCAAAACTCTAATTATAAAAATAGTCTTTTAATTTGTGAGTGGTAATCGAATCCGTTTGCAAGGTTTTTTTCTATGTAGAGTAGATTTTTTATGTATAATTTGGAGCTTATTTCCGAAAAAGCACTGAAAAATTCCCAATATATTATTTATTATGTAAATTAACAGTTATGTAACTTTCAGAAATTGCAATCCTTGGGAACTTGTGGAAAAGGTGTCTTAAAGGCATACCAAAGTTTTTTTCTTTCTAGTGAAATTCACAAACGTAACGATCTTCTAAAATCCATTAACTTGGGTACAGGGCCGATCCCTGACATATCTCAGATGTAAGTGAACATGATTTTTGCACCTCCCTCCAACCCGATCCCACAACATCAAAATATTGTCAAACTGTGAAGTGTGTAGCTGTGGTTCATAAATTGTGCAATGATGGTATGGGCGAGTAATTGAATGGAGTGACAAGTTTTTTATTATTACATCTTAAATCTCGATCAGCATAATTAAAACAACCGCCAGTATTCTTGAAACTTGTTCTAATCACACAGTAGTACACACGCGTTTACTTTCACTTCACGTGGACAGCGCTCAGGACTCGGCGAGTTTGACGTGTAACTGCAGGAGCCTTGCGGGAAACTGACTAGTCCATTAACATTTGAAAGAGGTGTATTCAGTATCTCACGATGCGAGTGGGCGAAAGAGAGAGATGCTTTCGCGCCGTCGTCCTTTCCCACAACACGAGTTTTGCACATTTCTGTAAGTGTAATTATAGTGGCTATAAAAAGTGTCTTGTAGTAAAACTACATCATTATTATTTTTAATAACTCTTTAAGTTTACTTTAAAAAAAATTAGCCTGGTATTTTTTTTTTTGTTCTCCTTTATCTACTATAATTATTTATTTGCTTCTTCGACACAACATTTCCGCTGTACGCTGCTGCTTACTTCGCTCACATCAAGGATAGGCCCTGCTCGAGTACACACGGGGCCGCGGTGTTGTGACGGGTAGACTGCTCGTTCCCACATAGGCGAACCGGGTTCGATTCCTGGCGGGGTCGTTCCCGGATTCCCGCATGTGGGAATCATGCCGAACCATGCCACTGGTCGGCGTGTTTTCTCGGGGATCTCCCGTTTCCCCCGCCCTTCCATTACGTCACTGCTCCATCACCCCTCGCTTCACCCTCGTCGGCTCCCGAGACCTCGATGTTAAGAGCTGCCCGAATCTCTCCACCCACCCTACGCGACACAATTACACACCCTCGCGAGCTGACGATACCGGGCCGCTGTTTACGACGGCGATTACAAAGCCGCGTTGTCTACAACTTGGATACAAGAGGCAGCGAGGGAGACAGCTCGAGGTTTGGAAGCGTTTCAAGGATTGCTTTTCAGCTCACGCCAAGTGTAATAATTGTTCAAGGCAGACCCACAACCACTTGTGCGGAGAGCGGACATTTCAACTGGGCTTCTAGAGCCTTCTAAAGGCATGTGCCTGTTAAACATTTAATTAATTACATTCGAGTCCAGTAATTTTTAAGGTTATATGTAAATCAGGCAAGGATAACTTTATGAATCATAGTTATTATAAACCAGGAATGTCCCTCAAAATTTTTGAGTTTTAAAAATTGGCTAGCCACATTATTCTGAAAAAATTTAATAACTACATTCCATATCTACACCTTCTCAATATTTGGAATTAATGAAGTTCTTTTTAGTGAAATGTGCCTGGTTGGCTGTATAAAATTGTCTCTGTACTTACATAAAACAATATTCACTTAAATTTAATTTTTTTTCCCTTGCAGTTTTCCTGAGAATGTGAATTTTGCAAAGTAGTGTTTGAATTCAGAGTTGTCTCTATTACCCATGTTTCGTGTGTGAAATGAAAACCGGAAAGTGCATACGGAAATTATTTGTACACGAGTAACGTGTAACATTTTTTACTCGCTAGGTTTATACAAGTTGTGTCCGAACCAAATGTTACAACCTTTCGGAGGTGATTACTTCTGCGAACTCAAGTGGAAGATGTATGGGTCACTTTCTACCTGAACTGAATGTTAAGAGATATGAGCCCTTGAAGATCGAAGTTTTAAATTGTGGATTTTGCGAAATATCGGAAAATAAATTAAATTAAGTTGCAATTTACCAACATTGTTTTATTTTATCGGGATCTTCAACCTAAGAGCAAACTCTTGTTAAGTTAATACTTCCCATCGCAATTAAAAAAACAGGGTTTACGCTCCTTTGTAGGAAGAAATATTATCGTCAAGAATTATGAACGTNCGCTCCTTTGTAGGAAGAAATATTATCGTCAAGAATTATGAACGTGTCATGCTGGTTTATTGAGCAGTATGACCTAATGAACAAGAATGGTTTTCTTGTTGTAACTAATTGTCCACGACATACCGTCTTCGTGTGAAATGCACACAAACTCGGCAGCAACGGCTCAGTTCCGAACAGCTAGACATCGCCAATACTTCCTGTAGAGAATGACACGCCGACTGTCGCCAGAGAAACACGTAGCTTCAGTGTTGTCACATCATTATTGTATCTGTTTACGTTAAGTGTCACAAACGTCCTTCAACGTCGTATGTGCAGCGGAGACGGCAGCACACCACACACGCACGTGCCTGGTATTGCCTATGTGCTAGGCGCTAGATCGCTGCAACCCTCGGCTTTGTGCGAGTTTTACGCGGAAAATGTGGGTCCTGGGCGGTTGCAACTCGAGGACCATTTCTGTTAATTAAATCATACTACTCAATAAGCCATCATCAAACATTACTGTAGGTAAACAAGTTTCACTTAGCATGAGTTGGAGGGACACCCCCCCCCCCCTTCCCAGATAAGCCTACTGGTATAAAAGTGAGCGAGTTCGTTAAAGGGCAATAATTTGAACAATAAAGAAGATGTTATAAACATAACTAATAAGTACAACCACATATAAACTTAAATATTCAAGCATTTTGTTTTGGAGTTTTTTTAGTCCCTTTGAGACAAAAGTAGCCCGAAATTTAAAAATAATAAATATGATTGCAGGTAGGAATTTCTTAACAGAGTTGATTGTAATCGATACAGTAGTTGCTCAAATGATAAGTTATAGTAATATTTGTGAGGTGTTACCGTTCCAAAACGGCTGACCTTAAAAAAAGATGTTATTTGAGGCGTTAGTGCATGCAGCAGGTAATTCAGCCCACGAGGCTTGGTTTAAATAGCTTTAATGGTTCCGAAGGTACGGAAAGTAACACTAAGATACACAGACAACATTTCTGAAAATGATCCCTCTACCAAATTTTTATTTTGCCCGTCTTCCATGTCAGCTTGGATGAAGGGTTTCCGAGTTACGTTATTTATTGAATTAATTTATTAGGTAGTGTCCTGCCAACGCACCATTTGAATTTTGGTAAATGTGTTCGACCTTTCAATTTATTATAGCATCAGGTGATGCTAGAAGGTATTTTGTTAAAAAATATTTTGGATCTATTATTTATTGCTCCTAAATTAAAAAAATTAAGTTTTTTATTGTATAAATATTTTACTTTTTAAATGAACATAACTGTTTTTACACACACACACACACACATATATATATATATATATATATATAAGTTTTAATAACGTGATTACAAAAATGTATTTTGTGCGCCTTGTAAAAAATAATATCTAAAGAGGTTAATTTTTTTAAATACATAAACACAGGAAGATGATCTCGTAAATGCGTCTTTCTTTCGGGGAGAAAGCCCCAAAAATTCGCCAACTTTGCAGGATGGGTTTGAAAGAATACCCCAACTTTGAAGGTATATAATATAAAAACCAGACAACCTACAACCTTGATTGACCAATGAAATAAACTGTGGAACTCTACAGTTTGTTTACCATACATTCATAAATGTTCAATGTGACCACCATGAGCAGCCGTAACGACGTCTACGCAATAATCAAACTCGTTCCACGCTCTAGTCAGCATGTCCGGTGTTACGGTTTGGAAGGCGTCCATAAATCTCGTTTTAAGGTCGCCAATGTTAGCCGGCAATGGTGGACGAAACACTTGATCGTTTATGTACCCCCATAGAAAAACCCGCACGGGGTAAGATCCGGGCTTCTTGGGGGCCAGTGATGAAGAGCCTGGTCACCAGCTGCTCCTCGACCAATCCAGCGTGACGGCAATGTCTCGTTCAGGTATCCACGAACAGCTAGGTGCCAATGGGGCGGTGCACCATAAAGGAAACATCAGATCGACCCCTTCACATTGGCGTGTCGAATGCGAACTCGCTACCCCCTCACCACCTCAAACCGAGAGTTACGAACGCCATCCAAACCGTAACACCGGACATGCTTACAAGAGCGTGGAAGGAGTTTGACTATCGCGTAGATGTCGTTCGGGCCGCTCATGGTGGTCACATTGAACATTTATGTATATATGGTGAACAAACTGCACAGTTTCACGGTTTATTTAATTGGTCAATCAAGGTTGTAGATCTTTTTGGTTTTGATATTATAGACCTTCAAAGTTGGGGTATTCTTTTATACTCGCCCTGTGTGATCCTTTCGCAGTGAAACTCATCGTGACGGGTTTTCTCTTCGCACGAAGTTCCACCCCCCCCTCCAATTCACCAACAACCTCCTCAAACCTCAAACCTGCCTGTTCTCTCCGACGTCATCGAAAACTTGTAATGATATTTCCCGTCCCGTATTTCGCAGACGGAAGGGGAACTCGTCGATAATTTGATTACGGTGCGGAAGAGAGAGTAGCTTCTTGTTGTCGAGCTGGAGAAGAATAAGAACGGAAAGAGCGAAGGGGGAGGGTGGGGTAAATGACAGTTCCATTATGTGATGGTTTGACGCGTGGGCTGCGAAGTATTGGCAACTCGCGTTCTCTCGGTGGATATTATTTCCGATTTCTTTAATGGTTGAATGTGTGTGAGCGGATGTATGGTTCACATTCCTGTAGTTTCCTTTTTTATAACACATAGAGATAGCTATCAGAGTGAAGGTAGTGAAACTTGAAAAGTAAGCCCTTATCCTTAACTGAAAGATTATATATGTTTTGACAAAGTAAGATATTTATTATATCTTCGAGGTCCTTTCAAGTGAGAAGGTCTCTGCGTTCAAGAGAAGAAAGCCAGACACAAGGGTCGTATCCTCAGAAGCGTAATGATTATACATAAGCCAGAATTAACACATAATTAATTTAAAAATATGTTAAAATTCGGGTTTCACGTCATACTTCTACNTAGTTCGGAGACCTGTCCAAACTTCTCTCCCCACTCCTGCCGTTACACCACATGTTGGTGATTGGCCCACATGTGGTTTATAGGTGGAACTAGACTTCAAGTAGCAGATAATCTTACTGTACGTTGAACAGTCAGCCAGGCCCACACTTGTTCCATACTTCAGTGAACAGTAAAGTTCGTTCAGTATTTCACCATGTCTGGAAATGTGTGTTTGATGCCTTTTCTCTCATCTTGGGAGCGTCTCACCATATTTGCGAGTGATTTTCGTTGTCGTCGTCGTCGGACAACACAGTCGCAGTAAACTTCGTCAAACTAAAGTTAAAATAAAAAGAAAAATGCACAGAAGGAAATACAACAACAGAAACACAAACATGTTAAAATCTGGTTCAAATATTTTCATCAATGATTCCTCATTACATGCATTAAAAAAAATCTGTCAAATTACAGAAAGGATGCTCAGATAACCGAAAAATAAGTGAATCTTTTAATTATACATAAGCCAGAATTAACACATAATTAATTTAAAAATATGTTAAAATTCGGGTTTCACGTCATACTTCTANAATTATACATAAGCCAGAATTAACACATAATTAATTTAAAAATATGTTAAAATTCGGGTTTCACGTCATACTTCTACGGACAGCGTCTGAAATCTGCGGGAAGTTCCGGTTGGAGAGGGTTCCGAACCACAGAGCTCTCGACTTGCTGTTCTGATATTTGAATTACGCCGGAGGTTGCTGGCCTGGAAAGTCGCCGTTCTGTCCTCTAGCACAGAGCAGACAATTACACAGAAGCGAAATGGCGTGGCGGTTCTTTTGATATGGGCGTACCCATTCTCTAATTGGCTGTGGCTTTGCCCGGGGAAGGTGGGGAGGGGAGAGTAACCTTGTGTCTGATTGGCTACCGCGTGCTGCGAAATGTTTCCTACTGGCTCGGCTGCCAGCTGGTAAGTTACCGGGCGCTGATTGGCGAATGGCGTTCAGACTCGTCGCTGTTCAATGACGCCATTTTGGTGCCGTGTGAGGCTGGAGTTGGTGGAATAAGCGGCTATTTCACGTCAGTCAGCGGCGTGTGGAGAACTGTTGCGGTGGTGAACTCTACGCAGCAGAAAACATCTTCGAATGAGAGAAGTCCTTCAAGTGTGCGAGTTATCGTATGTTGTTGAAACTGCATTTAGTAATCTCATAAACACGCGCTGGCAGTAATATTGAAGAGCGCACATTTTTAACGGCCGTGATATACAGAGTGTATCTAAATTCTACCAACGAACTTTGGCTGCAGGCTAATCACGAAAAAAACAAGATCAAAACTTACACACGACCTATGGTCTAAAATTAATCCTAAGAGCATTACATATCTTTGAAGATGGACCTGAAACTCTAGTTTACTACAAATGCTGGAGAAGATACTTAAAACTCGGTTGTACCCCCTTTCGTAGAAATTCTTCGTTTTCCTGGCGTAATTCTGGATTCAGAGTAATAACTGACAATGTAAGATTATAGAAAATTTACATTTTAAGAGTTGTTTAATATTTTTCTGCTTAATTTTCGTTGTGTGTTATTCTCTTGTTGTATAAAGTCAGTAACATATTTATATTTTATCAATACTTGTCTGTCTTTTTGGCAAGAAAGAAATAACTAACAGTGAAAATTAGATACTAAAGTACTAAACAGCTAGTAAGTTGTAAATTTTATATAATCCAAGCATTTCCAATAATACCTCTGAAACTGAAATCATGTCACGAAAACGTAGAATTTCTGCATAATAGGTGAAGCCGGAACATTAAGGCCGGTATTCCAGAACGTTTTTGTAAGGGTTTTGGAACAGCTGAAGCCACACCCAGGCTTTATCAGTATTCCAGAACGTCATAATCCCTCCCAAGGCCCCAGTTAAGCCACGGACGAAGCCTTGATCTTGGGATTCCGATTTCGGTGATGTATCCTTGGTGCAAACGAAACCTACGCATGCGCAGAACGCATATCATTTTTCCGGAGCCGGTGGCGTGACGAACAACCATAAACAATACGACGCGTCCAGACCGTTATACGTCGCGATGTAATTATTTATCAAAAATTGGTAAACCTGAACATTTTAATTGTTTTGCAAATAAGCACTGTGTAATATTTCCGACATGTTTTAAAAACTTCCATGATTAGAAACAACGCAAAACACATAATAGGTGAACGTTTATATATACAATTTATTCAATCCCACTCGAAGTGTGTTGTGTTGGCACAAATGAACTGGTAGCGTGTCCGACTACCAAGCATGTGTTTCGGGTTCAATTCCCGGTCAATGCAAAACTTTTAAAAGTTTCTAAATAAACTATAACTTTCATATTTGTATTATGTTGAATAAAGTATATTTATTTTAAGAACTGCGCTGTGTATTACAATACCGAACGATGGATTGCTAATTGTGCTATATAATTGCAATTATTTCACAATATGGCTTTTTTTATTGGTAATAGTTACATATCTTAGAATTTATTCAACAAAACCCACAAGTCACGTTCGAAAGGCATTTTGCGTTTCTCTCTTTTTATTTGATGACATTACAATGCAAAAGAAAATAGTATTACGTGTGTGCAAAATTTTTTGTGAGCCCGCCTGTTACAACTGTAAAATTATGTCTTCAGTGGCGGGACGAGTTAGGCCGTTACGTTGGCACGACTGACGACGACATGGCTTGTTGATTGTTGACGCTGGCTGTTAGTACCTCCTACCTCTTGTGAAACTCAAAATTACGTTATAAATATCGCATATGTTGTGTTTGAAACTATTTGCGTGAGTTACGAAGTTGTGTTTGTAATGTTGCGACGTCTGGGCGGAGGCTTAGTTCAGCGAGTGTCGTCGTGTCGATTGCTAAAGTGATGTGCGTGCGTACGAAATGGCGTTGACAAATGGAGTAGCCTTTGGTTTCATACGTGACAGCGAAAACTCAAGTAACAACGTTTACATATTTTAACCGTGAACGTATGTTTCGACTGTTGTAATTTTGTAAAGGTCACGTATGCATGTGTATATCACAACTTGGTAACTTTTCCCTGCAGGTTTGAAACGCAATGAACTAATTTGCATTGGCGTATCTGTGATTTAAACATTTTCCACGGCTGAACAATCTGCAAAAATTCTGAATTACAGCCAGTAAAGCTCGTCAAAAATACTACACTAAAACTAACGTATGCAGTACAAGTTGTTTGAAATGTGTATTTCTGGGAATATTTAATACTCCATATACACTGAAGAGCCAAAAAAACTGGTATAGGCATGCGTATGCAAATAACAGAGGTATGGAACCAATCAGAGTAACGCGATGCGGTCGGCAGCTAGATCGGTTACTGCTGCTACAATGGCAGGTTATCAAGATTTAAGTGAGTTTGAACGTGGTGTTTTAGTCGGTGCACGAGAGATGGGACATACCATCGCCGAGGTAGCGATAACATTTGGATGTTCGCGTACGACCATTTCACGAGTGTACCGTGAATATCGGGAATCCGGTAAAACATCACATCTTCGACATCGGTGCGGCCGTAAAACGATCGTGAACGAACGGGACAAACGACGACTGACGAGAATCATTAAACGTGACAGACGTGCAACTATTTCTCAAATTGGCGCAGATTGTATATGTGGACTGCCCTGGAGGATTCATAGTGTGAATTGCCTCCTGCATACTTTCAGACATAAGTCGAGTCCATGCCACGTCGTCTTGCGGCACTTCTGGGTGCTCG
>NQII01006475.1:110282-121107 GCA_002778355.1 Clitarchus hookeri | reverse complement strand
AACGTATAATTTTACTAGCTGGAAAATGGAACTAACGATGTAACGTTTAGTATTCGGCGAATTTTTTGTTTCTTTTAAGTTACCCTATTTTCAATTTCCAAAACGGCACGTGCATATAGTTCTTTCATCCTGTGTTATATTTTTTAATTTTTGCTGAAGCACTAACAGTAATGTAACCAGCGAACTGGGCAAACATAATTTGACGTATCGACGTCTTGAGTTGATTAATTTTGTAACCCCTCAAGTTGGATTCTTTTAATTTTGTACACATCATAATAATTAGTGTAATAGTAATTTTCGTGTTTTTCTAAATTTTCACAATATCGCTTGATTAACGCAAGGATGCAAGTGAAGATGTGTATAGATATATCAAATTTTACGTTTGGCGAAGCTAACACAACGTGCAGGCATACAAAANGTTTGGCGAAGCTAACACAACGTGCAGGCATACAAAACGAAGCGGATCTTGTAATGATGCTCAGTTAACCATGAGACCGCTAATACAAACATTAAGACGCTTCACTTTGGACTGCCCAGCTTATCTGGCTTGGTGAATTTGTCGTACTGAACTGGTGGTGGATTGGGGTGTGCTGTTACTGTGGCACGGCCAACGAGAACTTCTAAAATTAATCAGATTGACTGTCATATACGGACGTCCATCTGAGGAGATGCGTGCGGGCACATGCCTATTTAACTACCGAGGAAATAACTTTTGCGAATTCAGCTAGCTATATTTGGTGAAATTACGGTCCACTCTGCTCAAAATGTGAGCTGAATTCCCAGTTATGTACCTCTCTACTGAAAAAAAAACGGATATAATTTAAATATTCATGACAATAATGAATATTCCAGAAAACTTTCTACTGTACGAAACATCTTTATAGTCGATATCTGAATCAAAATGCAAATTTTTCACAATATTTTCCACACTATGAAAAACATGCTGAGATCTTAACCATGATTGCTTTTCGCCGCCTGTTAGCGCACTATGAAACTCACTGCAAAAGTTTACGAACTCGAAAAAAAATTGTGGTATTCTCGGAACCAGAGATCTCCAGTGTGTCATATACGGGCTCCGATCAGTGACCATGTGGTTCGAGGCCAACGATAATCAGGAAGTCACGATGTATCTAATATCTTCGTACAAAATCACGTAACTTAATGCTCCAAACATAACGACGCTGGCAGAAATGATTACTATCAACGCCTTATCCAGTGTCACAATTTACTGGCCTCATTATGGAAGACAGAAATTCCGACAGCACTTGGAAGTAGATCGCTGCCAGTTTGGAGCTACTGTGCATGCAATTTTTCACAACTGCCTTTGACTAATAAGGTACCAAAGGTGTTTTTTTAAATGTTATATACGGACTAACATCTTGTAGACAGCTCATGCAGCAGACTATTTTCACTATTAATAGCGGAGAAGAAAGCAGTTTTTATTAAGCAACCATCCCCGTATTCCGTGAAATAACTTCGGAAAACAACAGGAAATCGAAATAAAGATGGCTTGTCAGGGAATCAAACCCCGGTTCTTGCACGTCCAGTGTGTTCCCACCGCTAAAGGAACGGTGTGGAGAACTTAAATTGGCATATGGATGAAATGAGTAAAACCCAGTACTCAGTGACATTTGCTCAGTTCAAGGCGAACTCCGATCATACGTGACAGCAGAAAGTGAGTCATGAAACAAAAAGTCCTGATAATTATGTCGCCGGTACAGTCACCAGACATGATATTACACACACAATTTTTAGTAAATTGCTTATTACCAACAAATATAATTAATTTACTTCACAAAATACAGTTGCACACTGGTAACGAAAAACCCAAATACAACAAATGACGTTCAAAAGCGTGAAATTAATTCTGTCTTGAGAGAAGAATACAAATGTTTAAACACAAATGATACAAATTAAAACAATTAAATTCTCCAGCGTTCATGAAATTAATTCAAATAATATACTGTGCGCATTTCATCGTTGATCAAAAAACCTCATCTTCCATTTGTTAAAAAGTATCGTATTTCGAAATAAAGTTATATGACAAAATTGGTATCAACTGAGAGTAGGATTTCGAAGTTCCCCCTGTCGTTACAACAGTTATTTCTCCCACGGCCCATTGTAGTACTCTTATGGCACGAATTGCAGTGTTACCTGGATACTTCTTCGAAACATTTGAGGATTTGGCCCAAACATTTTCGTTGAGATATCCTGCGCGTGTTTAATTTATTTTGTACTTTAAGTGTTCAAAAAGTTTCAGACCATCAGGTAAATATTTCTTTGATGAATATAAATGGTAAATGCTGGTGGATATATCTTTGAAACGACTTCATTTTTCAAATAGCCGATCTGATAATGATTCTGCATTTGAGATTGAGACTGATGCGCTTATTTTCATCATAAAGCTTACTGAAAATTACAGTTTTTATGCGATAACTCTGAGAGTGGTGACGTGCAGGATCGATCCAGCCGTTTCGCCGGATTAAAAAAAATTAAGTCATGCTGAGGAGAAAAAAATTCCAGGCGCTACTTCCCTGAATATCAGCATTTTCCTATGTGTTTGCTCCTGCATATTGTGCAAAGTATATTCTGAACCTGCACCGTCTGCAACGCCACCTCAAGATGCTGCACTTCCTGTGTGGCACCAGTTCACTTCAACTCTCTCGCACTCAAACCAGACTGCTGTTTTTTTTAATATTTTTTTTTCGTTATGCACGCCTGCTCAAGGTGTTCTTTATTTTTGCAAAAACGGTACACTGTATTTGCATGCCAATATTTATCGACTTCGTGGTCACCATTGCACCACCAACATAGCTGATTCCCTTCCCTTATTTCTTTCCTTTGCCCGTCAACTGATACACTGTTCGACTTTACCGATCCTCCCCAGTTCAGAGTTGTTAATACAGCATTGTTAATTTTGTGCACATTTTCCTCCGCCAATGAACTGCCTCACGAGTCCGCCATGTTCCTTCCTGTCACTTCCGTTGATATCGCGATGTTCACGGCCTCTTGTAATGTAAATTTATCCTTAACGAGGAGAGCCTGTTGTACAGCTTTGTCCCGAAGCGCAAAAACCAGACGATCTCGTAACATACGATCCAAATTTGGACAATTGCAGTGTGTGCTTAGCTGTCGCATCTCTGCAATAAACACAGCAATTGTTTCCCCTTATTTTCGATCGCGCTTCAGAAACTTAAAAACTTTCAACGATATCACTGGGCTTCGGGTGGAAGTGATTCGTTAACCTTGTGAGCACTTCTGCCAGAGGTACCGCATCGGTAGATTTCGGTGACAATAATAAAGTCACCAGACTGTACAACTCTGGCCCACATGCCGTTTAGAAAACCGCCCGCTTAGCTTCGTCATCCTTGATGTTGTTCGCGATGCAATAGAACTGTAGACGTTCGCGATACGAGTTCCACGACTCCTTATCTGGGCAAAACTCGCCTATAGCTCCAATTAGTGCCATTTTTTGAGGACCATGGACAATACGCAATATTTTAAACCTCGTCGCCAACTATTATGTAACACAATGCGTGCACGTCGCCATACTGCTGCCTGGCTACCGGGGACTTAAGTGTTTGCTTTTATTTGGCTGCTGTTGTTTCCAACCTACACAACGAACATAATGCATAACCTAATTGTAGACGAACACAATACATAACAAGGAACATGACACATTCAGACAACGCTGTAATTGTATAGATTAATTTTCTCTGACACTTAGCATAATAACAATAATTTTTCTTTTACACTAATAAATGATAATGCGTCCATTAAATCTTGAGCTATGAATACCCAGTTTATTTCTATCGTCTCATTAAACGAAATTCATAATTTTATATCTGACAGAACTTTCACAATATGAGCTAAAACATTTTGACAATAAGAACTAATTTATTTTTCAGCAGTATACTTGCACAAGGCAGTTTCCTTTCGTATATTTTCCCATGAATATCTAAAATCGTGGGTTTTGTAGCATTTCAAATGCAATAGTATAAAACACTATCATTTTGCACACGTCTTTGTTAAACATGATTTAAATGACAGCACCTGGATTAAAATGGAGAGTTTGTTCTGATGTTATTAGCAAATTCTTAAGCCATTTTAAATTCCTTGTTTGGTTTTATAGCGCCTCTGTCGAAATAAAATTTTAAATATTAAGGTTTTATCATGAAAATATTTAAATAACGGTTTTGCCGGTTCTAACAATTTTGTCACTGTCAAAATCTAACTACTAGTTTACTTCAGAATTCCAACATAACCGCTGTACTTAACACAATGACGTTGTAATGCATGGAATCAAATGCTCTAATATTTTTTGTGAATATAAATTCTGTTCCCCAACCACAGAAAATACCTAACCTAACAAATACAATTACACTAGCATTTTGAACACTACTCATGACATTAGCACTAACAATGAAGTAAAGTGTTAAATAGTTACTACGTAAGTTTATGCAGTTAAGTATGTTTATTGTGAATACGTAATCCAGCGTCTGCATACACTGCTTGTGTACGGTTCACTTGCGTAAGTGACATAGAAAACACTTGGATACAGTACCATTCAGAACATACAATTTATTATTGCACACTGCCCTCTTGAAACAATGCAGAAGGAAAAAAGATAAAAGGAATGTGTTTAGACATACTAACTGCACACATGTTAATTGTAACTTAATATGCCTAAGCCTTTATTTTAAAAAAGGCACAAAATGTATTTATTATTTTTTCTAATTACTTATTTATTTGTTTAATTATCTCATTTTGGTTTACACAGTTAATTTAATAATTCAGAACGACTACAAAATTCCTACTTTAGATCTAAGTTCGCAAATGAAAATAAAACTAAAATTGTCCAGCTGTGCTCTGCCAGTCAAATATTTTACTCTTTCGCACGGGCATCTGTGGGCATAAAAAAACTTTCGGCATCTGTCAAACCATTAAACACAACTAAACCTTATTGGAAAAAAAAATTCCGTTGCAGTTTGGGTGCTCAGTTACTGAAAACGATGTCGCTTACAGCAGCTGTCATACGAAAAATGTATTTAGTAATATTTAGAACGTTATTTTTGTTTGAAGACAGTTCTATGTATCGATTTTCCTCTTTCACAGCAACTAAACTAAACAATTATAGTTTGATTATGACTAGTAATGAAAACTGTTGTGAAGCGTGACGTAAGACGTCCGCCCACGTGAAGAGATCAGGACATTCTGTCCGTTCGTTTAAAAGGTACCACAGCTCTCATTGCAACGTCTTCCAAACGAAACGTGACACATTTACATCGGCAATGAATCATTGCGGAAAATCACTCAATCTTAATGAAATTTAAGATAAAAAACATTAAAACGAGTTCCTCTTCCAAATAATTCATTCCCGACACAAAATACAAACTTCATATTGACTAGTCGTTCCTACCTAAAAATTTGAAACAAAAATCCTAAATTAATTAAAGAAATACACATCTGACTAAACTAACATTATAAAAATTTAAATTAAAATATTTAAATAAAATAAAATAATGAAAATACAAAAATTAAAAATTAAATTATGTGTTTAAAATTTTTTTTTAACTCGTAGGGTCAAACCTTCTAAAAATACACAAAAGCTAAAACATATAACAATATATATTACAGATACGTAAATATAACATATTATAACTCCTAAGAACTAAAAGAAAAATACACTTGAATCACATTTAAGTTAAAATAAAGTAAATAATCGTAAACGTGCTGTAACGTGGTCTTCTGAATAGATGGTGCATGGATTTGACTGGAATACTGCGACAGATGTCGATAAAAACAGGTTATATTATTGCCTTTACAAATAAGGTAATGTAAACAAATCGAACTAAGAACGCGACTTGGCTGCCTTCGGTAACCAGTCATACTAATTTTGAAAATTACGTAGTCCCCCGGGAGGTAATAATTACTATTAACTATTACTGTTCGCACCTCTTAGCAGTTTCAACGGTTCGTTAAAACCAAACACTGGGGTTAAGTCATGCCACTCACGGTGGATGAAGGTCGGCAGAGCAGATACCTGCTAGGCGCGTCAGCATGCGAAACGGTACCAGCTGCCAGCCCAGTCAGTCCCTGCGGTTATCTGAGCAGCAATTCGTCACACAGCACCGCAAGCAGGTTGCCTACCTAGGCGAGGTGCAGGCGCAAAGCAGGCAAGATGAGGCCGGTAAATCAGGTGATTGCGTCCCCCGCTAATTGGCTCGAGGGAGTGACGCGAAACCACGACTTGGGCCGCCCTAGCGTCAATGACCAGGAGGAGGAGGGGAGTGGTATCCCTCAGGGGGATGAAGCCGGCACCGCCGTGTAATTAGCCGTCCCAACCGCGTTACTAATTATTCACAGCTCGCCTCAACACGGCCCCCACCGCTCGCCTCCAGCCTAGTTATGTTAATTACAGTTTAATGACTCTCTTCTGTCTCGTGGAGGAAAGTGGCCTCGCGAGGGCCTCCCGGCCCGCCGCCAGACGCTTGTCCGGAGCACTTTCCAGGCAAAGTTGCACGCGAAAAATAAAAATGCGACCACGAAGGAAAGTCACACGTACGGAGAGTCTTTCATTTAGCCACATACACACACACACACTCTCTCTCTCTCTCTTCCTCTCTCTCCACCTCTGAGAAGGTAATTCATAACGTCCAGAAGTTTTTTTTAGCCTACTTTCCGAAGGACAGATATGGTTATGCATTCACCCGAATGTCTGTCTGGAATGTATGTTCCNGTTTTTTTTAGCCTACTTTCCGAAGGACAGATATGGTTATGCATTCACCCGAATGTCTGTCTGGAATGTATGTTCCCCACACCTCCCCAAATAACTTCTAAGCCCGACAACCGAATTTCACGAAACTACGTCCACATTTATTATTTTGTAATGACATCGGACTTTAAAAGTTTTCGGTTACGCCGGCTACTTATTTTCAAAATGATGGCAATTTTAATTCTTATGGCACAATATTATATCTCGGGAACTATTTAACCTATTTCAACTATATTTGGTACGTTCACAGTGNTTTAATTCTTATGGCACAATATTATATCTCGGGAACTATTTAACCTATTTCAACTATATTTGGTACGTTCACAGTGCATGATATGAGCATTGAAATTATAACTAATAACCGTATTAGTCTGCCATTTTGGAAGATAGTGTAAGTTGAAAAAANTTTAATTCTTATGGCACAATATTATATCTCGGGAACTATTTAACCTATTTCAACTATATTTGGTACGTTCACAGTGAATGATATGAGCATTGAAATTATAACTAATAACCGTATTAGTCTGCCATTTTGGAAGATAGTGTAAGTTGAAAATANAATGATATGAGCATTGAAATTATAACTAATAACCGTATTAGTCTGCCATTTTGGAAGATAGTGTAAGTTGAAAATAATAATGATTTTCCATTATATCTCGGGAACAGTCTAACCAATTTAATTATTTGCGTCCATGTAGAGGAAAATAACCTCATTAGTTATATCGATAACTTTTGTTTTTTATTACAGAGAGAGTACACTGCATCTGCGGACAGAAAACCTACCCGAGCACACTCACCTGCGACCCTTCTCAGTCTCGGTGCATCTGTGCATCAAAAGGGTGATAACGTCAACCTTCACACACGCTTCAAATGCTTTCTCGCCTTTATAACGTGATTTTACACGTGTTTCACGCCTTCATAAATTTATTACGCGGAATATTTTGCATAGCTCATTCACGGTTACTTCCAACTTTTCTGAAGCTTTGCCTAAGTTCTACTTCCAGGATATTCCTTCGCATCATGCCAACACAGCTTAAACAAAGAATAGAAAATCACACTTAAGGGACAACGCATCACATTCTTGCGCACTCAGCGTGTAACATTTTGCATAACAGCTATTTATTACTAGGCATTACCAACACACCTTTTTTTNCATTCTTGCGCACTCAGCGTGTAACATTTTGCATAACAGCTATTTATTACTAGGCATTACCAACACACCTTTTTTTTATCACTGTTTCTGTTCATATTAATTAGTAATAAAATATTATAATTTACGGATAATATATAATTAAAAGTTTTATTTAACCGAAAATAAGGTGCTTTTATGTTAATAGGAGTATAAAACGCTTGNTGGATAATATATAATTAAAAGTTTTATTTAACCGAAAATAAGGTGCTTTTATGTTAATAGGAGTATAAAACGCTTGTGATGCATTTCATATTCAGGAAACAAACACGTTATCCATAGGATGATTTTTCAAAGGTTTGATTAAAAATGTACAAATATACCGCGAATAGAATATATTACGTTGCATGTGCTGCCTGGATTTAGCGTAGTGCTTTTACAAATAACGTAATATTCGGATAACCGTGAACTCATAAGCTCATGTCTGCTAGCACGTCGTTCATCACTGTTACCGAGTAACGTTGAGAGTTGGGTTCGAACCATGTGCGTGATGCGTTAGTGAGAAAGACCACGTGAGACCCTGCACGAGACGCAAAATTTGACGCGACAGCTATGGCTTTCATATAGTAATGAAGGCGCTGGCATGTGGCCTATCTGAACGCGCCATCACATATAGTATTAACCAGGCTCGTGAGTAGCTTACTGTGACAATCGAGACGCAATTGCCCAAACCTTGCTCGAAAAAGCAAGAGAACCCAGCCACAATATGTGATGAAGCGAAATGAAGAGATTTTGGCGGCTCTTAACGTCGAGGTTTCGAGAGCCGATGACGGTGACGTGAGGTGAGTACGGAGCAGCACCGGAATTAAAGGACGGGGGAAACGGGAGATACCCGAGAAAACCCGCCGACCAGCGGCATTGTAGGGCACGATTCCCACTTCCGAAAATCTGGAGTGACCCAGCTGGGTATTGAACCCGGTTGACCTATGTGGGAGGCGAGTAGTCTAACCGCTCAGCCACCGTGGCCCCCAATACGTGATGTTCCGTCTATATGGGGCACCGTACTTATCAACCACCAAAGAAATAATGCGTGATTCTCCGGTCGCCCTCGAGTGGGCTCGAAACATCTTCTACGCCACACCACCTCTCGCACCGAGCAGACGTATATCACTGGTGTCGATCCAGGAATGGAAAATGGCATCTCAAAGACATCGTCATTTCCAGGCAACTGTTACTGACACATCACATAGTTTTCCACGTTGGAATTTTTAAACGATCTAACAGAATTCGCACTGCCGTTTGTTAAAAATTTTTCGCGAATTTCGTTATTTATTTGTTCTTCATATGCCGTGGCTTAAAAGGCATTTGACCTAAGGAGTCGGGGTGTATGGAAGCGAGCTGTAAGGAACTACCCCAGACACAATTCATTGGAAATATGGGCGCTATGTTTGTATGCAACATTAAAAGTTTAGGACTTTTCCAACAGTATAATCCACAAAGCTATTTCCTCGAGCCGATATTATAAAGATAACTGTTTCATATTTACAACTAATGCAGCGAAAAACTTCTTTTTCTANAGACGTATATCACTGGTGTCGATCCAGGAATGGAAGATGGCATCTCAAAGACATCGTCATTTCCAGGCAACTGTCACTGACACATCGCATAGTTTTCCACGTTGGAATTTTTAAACGATCTAACAGAATTCGCACTGCCGTTTGTTAAAAAATTTTTGCGAATTTTGTTATTTATTTGTTCTTCATATGCCGTGGCTTAAAAGGCATTTGACCTAAGGAGTCGGGGTGTATGGAAGCAAGTTGTAAGGAACTACCCCAGACAGAATTCATTGAAAATATGGGCGCTATGTTTGTATGCAACATTAAAAGTTTAGCACTTTTCCAACAGTATAATCCACAAAGTTATTTCCTCGAGCCGATATTATAAAGATAACTGTTTCATATTTACAACTAATGCAGCGAAAAACTTCTTTTTCTACACTTCATGGCACAATAATTTCTCTAAATAATTTGAATTTTAACATTTGTGTTTACATTACTTTTCCTCGGTTTCCTTTTCTTAATTATTCGACCAGTTCAGGTGTTTTTTTTTCTATATTTCTCTATTATTATTCGAGACGACTGGGGCTTTCAGAACAAGAGCTTCTGGACTGAATGTGCGTGCAATTACCAGATATAGGTTTGGTTTAGTTCAGCGTGTAAGCCGTCCCGATCTAACCTCCCAGCGTAACATCGCAGACTTTAAAAAGCAACAATCGGAAAATCTTCGCAATGACCTCTTTTTCTTTCCAGTCGGTAAAAGGCACGGCAGTATGATGAGATGTCAAAACGTATTCTCTTTATTTTTCCAGTGGCCACATGCGTCGACAAAGTATGGAAGTCCACAGTCGTGTCCACCGAATATAAAAGAGCAGATGAAGCTCACGACCCGCATCCGACATCCCACTCCAGCTGCCGACAGTCTGACACACATTACTTTTTATTTAACCGGGAAAACTCGGAAGTGAAGACTAGTTACATCGGGCAGGTGGGAAAAAAAATTCTTGACTAAGCCACAATTCTAAGAAAAAAAAAGTGCCCTGCTTTTTAACACATGTTGCAGAAAAAAAAACGTATTTCTATTGTCGTTTCCGTTGCGAATTGAGATGTGGTGGAAAAAAAAAATTCGCTTTGGTGCGACGGAAATGTTCGATTCTCGAAATGGGAAAGGCCGAAGTATGGCGGTGGCATGAGCATTGTAGGCGACCGCAAATGGTTTCGCCCGCGGTGGGGGGTAGGGGACGACGACAAAGAAACTACGTGGGTAAAGGACGAAGAATAGAAGCATCTGGCAGCGGAAGGCGGGTGGGTTGAAAACAAGTGAGGAGGACATGGCGTGAGTGTGATAAAAAAAGAACATCACAA
>NQII01006475.1:80663-110137 GCA_002778355.1 Clitarchus hookeri | reverse complement strand
GGTTGAAGGTAAGAGCTTTGTTTGTTTCTCAGTTTTATCTCAGTGCCATCTTCTCCACATCTCCAAACGTTAAACAAAAACTTTCATTTTACTGAGAAAGGAGTAGGTAGACACTTACATGCATTTTTTTTTCTGATGTGGAAAAAAAATTGGTTGCTTACAACTTTTCATCTGGAATTAAGTAGACTCAAAACAACTGCCCACAAACAGCAAAACCAAACTTTGCTACGGGCAGCAAATATAATGTAAAATATAATGGCGTACAAGTACAGCCCTCTCCTTTTCCACAAGGAAAAAAAAAAACAATTTCCTTTCTCACTACACCACGGCAAAGATGTTAAAATATTGTTAACCCCGCAGCATAAAATAATAAAACTTGCCACATAAACCATTCAAACAAGATGACCATGATAATCTTTTCTTCTTTCCTAACCCCGCCAGCGCTACAAACATTTACGCGCTACTGTGTATTTATTTCCGATATTGGAATAAAAGTTTTCACCGCGCACCTGTCGACAACACCACTGTCATTAGAAACAACCGTTGATTGTAAACGAGCTACTTGTTACCATTTACCTTTTTACCTTAGTGACACTGTGATGCGACAAATGCAGTCATAAATAAACGTTGAAAAAAATATTTTTATGTACACTCGTATCACGTAATTTCAACAAATTACCCGCTTAGATTAAGGAAACGAATGTAGTAATGCCATTATGAGATATTTTATATTTCACAGTTGGTTCTTATTCGTATTAATCTTGGAGGCGCTTCTTCCATTTAGTTCTATATATAAATAAAAATGCGTTTTTAAATAAAACCCATCCATCACATTATTTGTAAAAACAACTCACAGCAAAAAGCGTTCTGGTATAGAGTGAAAATGATAAAAAGCCACGAATACATAGGAATTAAATTTGCTTGTTACTGAAAATCCCCAGAAAAATACTTTAAAAGCTCTTTCAAACTAAGAAAAAACAGCAGTACGCAGGCCTTTATACCTGTATTTCGAAAGGCAAATTTTCGTAATTTCGAAGCCATTTTACTCGGGAGAAAAAAATTAATTTATGGCGATACGGAAATATTTTCTCTTAACGTTAACAGAGGTCATTTCCTGTTAATATAGCATTTCAACATCCAGATACTGTAGCCAATGAAAAGTAACTTGCTTTAGTGTATTACATATATTATATTAACATTTCATTTATTTCCTAGGCTTCATCGCATGGAAAGCTCATGCGATAAAAAACACAGAGTACGTAAGCCTACATAAGTGAAACTGTCACTTATATCTAAGAGACCTGCACATTTTGCGTTATCTTTTGGGGACAAGTCGTATTTTAATATAGTGTAAGTTTGTACTGCGTTTGCCATTGGACCGTGCCTCATTTGAAACGTCCTGCAAAACTTCGCACCAATGATTATGGTGCGCCCGAATCATGTGCAGTCTTGTCAGAAGGGGAATTTTTTCACACTGAGACAGCAGCCAATGAACTAACGACACCATCTCTAGTATACACGACACCTTTTTTAGTATACAAGATGTCATGTAATTTGCGGATACGAACTGCACCACACGAATATGTGATCAAAACAAATTATAAAATACTCTTTGGTAAAAATGCATCAGACACCTCATTTACGAGAAAAACGACACGAAAGGTCCAAAGACCATTCGAGTAAGCATGTGGTATTCCAATAAGATAAAGGTGAAGTGATGTGGCAATGATGCNTGAAAGGTCCAAAGACCATTCGAGTAAGCATGTGGTATTCCAATAAGATAAAGGTGAAGTGATGTGGCAATGATGCAACTATTGTGTCGGTTGTAAGGCATGCGGTAAGGAAACGAGCTGATCTTAATAGTGCTGAAGAGGCCATGGAGTTCACATGCAGTGAATACTGGGACATGGCGATGGTCATGGGTACACCAGGCGGCCAAGCTCCATGCATTCTCTATGCACCCAACATGCATAAAAGTGCACTGCTATGGGCAGAACAAACTTCGAACACCTGTTATGATGATTCGACGTTTTGTATGCTGATACTTTATACTGTGCTTATCGTCAAATAAAGTCATTTTATCTACTTTAACTTCATTTTTCTCTTAAATTAAGGGCCTTAAGATTTTATTTTACCAAAGAATATTTTCTACTTAGTTATGATCGCAGATTCATGTGGTTCAGTCCACATCCGCGAATTACCTGACAACNACCAAAGAATATTTTCTACTTAGTTATGATCGCAGATTCATGTGGTTCAGTCCACATCCGCGAATTACCTGACAACCTGTATACAGAACTGTGACGTATAACGTGACGTAAAAAAAACGCGAATTTTGCAGGTCTCTACTTACATAGCAATCTCCAATAGTACACGCCAGCAAGATGGCGTGACTNACCAAAGAATATTTTCTACTTAGTTATGATCGCAGATTCATGTGGTTCAGTCCACATCCGCGAATTACCTGACAACTTGTATACAGAACTGTGACGTATAACGTGACGTAAAAAAACGCGAATTTTGCAGGTCTCTACTTACATAGCAATCTCCAATAGTACACGCCAGCAAGATGGCGTGACTNTAAAAAAACGCGAATTTTGCAGGTCTCTACTTACATAGCAATCTCCAATAGTACACGCCAGCAAGATGGCGTGACTCGCCAGCAAAATATTGTAACGCCGTTCGCCAATCAAGACCTGGTAACCTGCTCGCCAACCGGCAGACCAAACGATAGGGAACCGTTCGCAGCATGCAGTAACCAATCAGACACAAGACCCGTTCTCAGATCCTCGCGCAGCCTATCAGAGAATGGACACGCCCACATCATCTGTGTACGTACGTACTCTGTAATAAAAAACGAGAGAACCTAAATCGAACTCTACGTTGTTAATTTTTATTGTTGATTACTGACGCTACAGACTTCTAGGGAGATGTTTATGCACGAAAATTAACCGAACACTGTANTAATTTTTATTGTTGATTACTGACGCTACAGACTTCTAGGGAGATGTTTATGCACGAAAATTAACCGAACACTGTATTCACACTTGATATACGCATTAACATTATAGCAGATACTCATGACTACGAACCTTTGCATCATAAGCTGAAACCTAAGCCAACGACTCCACAGGTGTCGGTGGCTCACGATAAATAAANTAATTTTTATTGTTGATTACTGACGCTACAGACTTCTAGGGAGATGTTTATGCACGAAAATTAACCGAACACTGTACTCACACTTGATATACGCATTAACATTATAGCAGATACTCATAACTACGAACCTTTGCATCATAAGCTGAAACCTAAGCCAACGACTCCACAGGTGTCGGTGGCTCACGATAAATAAANAACTACGAACCTTTGCATCATAAGCTGAAACCTAAGCCAACGACTCCACAGGTGTCGGTGGCTCACGATAAATAAAATCGCCTGTAGCCACTGATCGTAAGTCATCTAAACAACGTGGAATAGAATGGTGAGGTTTGGGCGGCTCTTGACAGCGAGGTCTTGAGAGTCAACGAGGGTGAAGTGAGGTGAGTATGAAACAGCGCCGGAATGCAAGGGCGGGAGGAAACAGGATATACCGAGTGAACTCTCTGACCAGCTGCATCGTTCTAAGCCTCTTCTTACCCGATGTTTGCTATGTTGTGAAACTTTATTACCACGAAACACTTCGAATCTTCTGGTACATATATGGATACTACCTATGTTCACTGTATTTTACAATAATTTAAAATATAATGCATAAAGTCAAGAAATAGATATCCTACAACGAGTTTTATAGTTTCGTAATTGTGGTGAATTCTTGCCCAGTAATTTCGTCGCCCGTGAAATTACAGTTTCTAAGTGCAGCCGGAGAAAAAATTAAAAAAAATTTGACTGAAAAACGAATGGTTACAACATAATTATATGTAGCTATCTTCTACTAAAGTATTGAGGTAGCAACAAATATGCTGATTGCATCTAAATGTCAAACATTGCAGGCATATGAATCCTCGCTGAACAGGTTAAATGATTTATAACGGGAATTCGGAAACCAATACAAAAAAAAAACGAAATAAAGTAAAAAGCAGGGTAACCGTTTTTGCCAGCTTCGTGAGCAATTATCTTGTCAAAGTTATGCAGTACTCTGCACCTATTAGGTAAGCCGTGCATTAGAGCTTTCCGTTGCAACGAAGATATTATATTATAGGAATCTTTGAAAGCCAATACCTGGTTGGCCAAAGTATATTTAATATTATTCTGCAACACTGCCTGTTTCTACAATATCCCAAAAGTGTTTTAACTATAGTTAATAAGAATGTGCTAGCAGTCATTAAACTTATTGCATAATATCATAAAATACAAAAATTAAAATGTTGAGGATGAAACCAAATAGTAATACTTGGGGCCTGATTCTCTAATTTTTTACTTTCTTTACATAAAAACTGTTAGTTTGTAACTAGTTTTACAAAGGAAAAGGGTATTCTGTAATTCAAAATGTCGCCCTGATGGTCTTTCGAATACCTGGTGTCTTTCTATATATATATATATATATATATATACATATATATAAAGACAGGCCAACTATTTGTCTTTATGAGCAACAGGGGAACGAAAATAACCGAAGTACTATGTTAAATAACAGAAAAAAAATGTAATTCAGCAAAGAAGATTGTTGATTTCAGAACAGATCCCACAACTTTTGCCAAACCTATGTGACATCACAAAGTTGTCAGTTAGTGAGTCTAAGTAAACAGTAGTACCTGTCACATGAAAAGATAGAAATTTGTTATAGACCGTTATCGATTAACTGAGCACTTTTGAAATCAATTTATAATTTAACGAGCATACTGGATTGCATACGCCCATGAAAAATGGTAACAACGGAGGGGAAGTAGTCTCATGTTTTAACGTTGAATTAAATGTGTTGGGTAAACATTTGCGAGTATCGAAATCATCTATTTTGCTTTACGGTTTAAGTGTAAGAATTTAAAATGTTTTAAATATTTAATTTTATAATACGTTAAATGTTTTACTTCACCGATGTATAGATAAAGTGACCAGACATATGGCAATGTTAGTTTTACATATGGCTGAATAATACACACTGTACATACAAGTATATGTTAAGCAGGGNTCAGACATATGGCAATGTTAGTTTTACATATGGCTGAATAATACACACTGTACATACAAGTATATGTTAAGCAGGGCTTTCAAAAGTGCGCAGTTTACTGTGAATAGCCTATAGTAGAAGTAAACAGTGATACCTGGCGCACGGAATAAAGAAACAATCATTGTTAGTAGAAGTAAATAGTGTTACCTGGCGCAGGAGGTCGGGGTCGCGGAAGTTGAGGTAGGCGGCGAGGGCGACGTGCGCTGCCCCGAGTACGGCGCCGCCTCCCACCGCCTCCTGTAGGCGGATGGGCAACAGCGAGTACGTGATGTAGGTGAAGAACATGGCGGCCCACATGCCGGAGGTGGGCGCNGGATGGGCAACAGCGAGTACGTGATGTAGGTGAAGAACATGGCGGCCCACATGCCGGAGGTGGGCGCGCGCCGCTCCGCCGCCGAGGCCAAGGTCAGCTGCAGTGCGAGGAACGTGGCCAGCACCACGTACGACACGCCCAGCAGGTACAGCTCGTTCAGCGCGGGCTTCGCCAGCACCACCATCAGCCCTGCACCAACACACGTGTGGTAGGGGGATAAAGGGCGGACTGTCAACACATAACAAATAACAAGTTAAGGTATTCCACATATCTTGGACTTTTTTTTTTTTTTTTACCAATCTTCGTAATTAAACTTTATCAAAGCTTGGCATGGCATAAAGGACTACTTAACAGAATTTCTTAAGTTAGTATGCTTCCAGTTATGTCAATAATTTCTCATTAGGAACAAATTATTAAATAATTAGGGAATCTTTGATTACGGTTCTACATCTGAAATGAGTTAGGAAAGAAAATCAAGTTGGATTTCGAAGTAACTGTTAAGATGCCCCATGTGCTTTGACAATCGGTACTTTACATAGCATAGGGACATGCAGGACATCTTTGTCTATATTATTAAACCACAAAATTATAGAGCCTCCACTATAGTCTTATAAAGGGAAGTTAATTACAGAAAGAGGGCAAGCCAGATCAGTGCCTTGTGTATAGAGGCAATGAGGCATGTGATGCGCGTACCTAGGTAGCCCTTACCATTACTCTGCTTCCAGGTCTCAAGCACATTAAATACCTCTAGCCAGACGGCGCTAAGGCTCATAACAGTTTAATGGCGCCGTCTGGCTGGTATTATTCAGCGTGTCCGAGACCTTAATATGCGAGAGCGCCAAAGGAGGCAGTAGTGGAACTGGATTGGCTGGGAGACTCGTCACGAGAGAGGCCAGAAGACTCACCACCGTAGACGAGGATGCAGCAGGTGAGGGTCATTCCGATGGCGACGACCTCGGGCGGCACGGCGCTGCGCAGGTCGATGGTGTCGGATGTGAAGACGGCGGCGATCTGCAGGAGACCTAGCACCGAGCACAGCGTCAGCAGCAGGCCGAGCAGGTGAGTCATGTTGCTCTGGTTCATGCGTAGGAAGTACCTCTGGTACAGCATCTCCACCTGCCGCACACGTGCATCACCACGTTCCCATCACTAAGTCGCGACCCACTCTACTAGATCCATCACATCCCTCTCTAATAAAGCGAATAATACGCACCCACCTTTCTCTTGAAGCATTTTATGTTAAACCTTCCAAGAATGGTAGTATAAATACTGGACATTGCACAGAAAGAGCATTTAATGAATCAAACTGTACAGAACAGAAAACATCGCCCAATAAGCAAAGTCCCTCACATTTGGGAGACATCATTTGATGTTGGGACTATATGGCTCAGTATCATAAACAGTTGCTGNTGGGACTATATGGCTCAGTATCATAAACAGTTGCTGCCAATAACATCAAATACAAAACACAATTTCATTGGTTCTGGCATATGCTGATGCTCTGTACTGATATTTGTACAGATGCATACAAAAATGTGTTCAGTGCAACACTTAAACAATTTGTGTCTGATAAAGTTAATACATGAGTAAGTTGAAATTTTACTCTGTTGAGAGGGTTTTTAGGGTGCCTATGCCGGTTTTCCCACTGTATTCTTAATTAAATGTTAAATATAGGTGCACTCAGGGAGGTAGTCATGGCCCCAACTACGGCCATGGCACCTCGAACGTACCCTTAACACTTACATTAGGGTAGATCAGGAAACGTTTGAGCATAAGAGCTGAAAACGAACGGACGCTCCCGACGGACATAGAGATGACAACTTATGTTTAATGATATTATACCGCGTTAGGATTTGCATACTTTTATTAGCTAATTTGGCCGTTTGAAGGCGTGTTTCAATGGACACTTTCCTATTAATTGTTATTATTTTCTAGTATATTTAGAATGGTTGCCATTTTATTTGCGAGTGCAGCATTGGGTGCTTTTGTCTCTGGAATTTGGACTCCCTACAGTGTGACGGAGTTTGTTAACATGGCTGACTGAGAAAGTACTATACCTTCAATTTGTGCTACATTTTCCAGTTTCTCAGGACACGTGAGTGATAGTTCCATGTAAGTTTTACTCCGGATATTATCTTCGGTTTCAACCATTGGTACTGTTTTCATCTGTTCATTGACAATTAGACTGAGTGCTGGAAGCTAGTTTTAAGAAGTTGTAAAAATTGAACTTTCATTTAATCGTTTTAACATTCATTTACAAAAATTCGTAGAAAATTCACAAGGCGCCCAAATTCATAAACTAGTAAACTCATCTGCTAACTTTGAGACTTGCAAATCAAAAGTTACCAAATTTAAAGAAACACTCTAATTTTGACGAAAACAATTTTTATTTTATATTATATAACATTGTCATCAAACTGTAGAAGAGTACACAGTGTGTACTCTGCAAATGCAACTTGTTCGGGGACATATTTCCAAATCCTGGGTTATTATAATGTCTGACCCAGAAACGAAAACCTGGCGTTTTCCATTAAAGCCCTGGNACATATTTCCAAATCCTGGGTTATTATAATGTCTGACCCAGAAACGAAAACCTGGCGTTTTCCATTAAAGCCCTGGCGTTTTCCATTAAATCCCTGGCGTTTTCCATTAAAGCCCTGGTATAGGTTGTTTTCTCCAAAAGAAATATATGTGTTTAAATATACATCGAGAAACATGTCCTACAATTTAAAGATTAATTTTTACGTCCTGATATGACACAAGTCACTCTGTGCTTTCGTCGAATGGAAAATAAATGACATACACTAACAAATCAATCACTACAGATGAGTATCCATTACAAAAATTCCCCTCGTTTTTGGAGCTACTTGAGTTTATTAACGTATTTTAGCTTCCAATCGCGTTTGTTTTCTCGCCGTGTCATTGTGCAGGCAGATAAATAGCTATTGCAAGCCGTCTATATTTCTCTTTCTAAAAGACACCAACACAATTATTTTCGCTGCTTGGAAAATCCTAACGATTTATCGGCGTTTGCTTTTAAGCTATTGCAGGTAGAAATTTTTTCCCTGCAGTTTCATTTCAGAGGTTTTCACATAATCGTGGTTCAGCTGCAGTTTGATATGGTGAAATACAAATAAAAAGAGTTATTTCTGTGCAGCCATGAGCACCTGGGATCTTCACCTCCGATGGACGAAGGAAATGAAGTGATGTGAAGATGAATGAGCGACAGAATGCAACGGCGGGGAAAATGGGACTACCCAGAGAAAACCCACCAAAAAAAGGTAAGGTCCTTCAAGTTTCGTACGAGCGAGATTCCGGCAATGACCCACCGAGAACCGAGCCTGGATCGCCGTGGTGGGGGGAGAATGATATGCCCGTCACGTCACGACGACCTCCTATAGTTTGTCTGCTCTGAACAGTAGTGGGTCTGGAAAAGGCTCTCATGAAAAGAACTGACCTACTCCCGAAATATTAAATTGTAATTCTGGTAACTGAAATTCAAGATTAGAGGGCCGGGGGAGGAAAAAGGGGGTTGAAAAAGGTGATTAATGAGGGGATTGGGAGGGGGTGGGGGGTGAAGGGCTGTGTGGAAAGCTACCCATTCACAAAATTTGTTGGATACTTTAAAAACTGCCTTTAAAAGTAAAATTATTAATTTGTTTTACGCATAAAATAAGAATTTATTGATTAAATTCACTAGTATATTAAAACAGTTTTTAACAATGTTATAACAAAAGAACAAATATTTGTTTTTACTATTCTTGGAAGTATTATCCTTACGGTTGCCTTTAAATATAACAGAGAATTACTCAATACTAATTACTATTCAATTTCAATGCAGAGTATAATTTGACAGGCACACGCGTATCAATAAAAATTTCTCCCCTTAACACTTTGAGTGCGGTACAGAGTTACGGACAAATGAGAAGACATGCTATAAGAAAGTCACCTATATGTACGACTGCATGGCTATCAGTTCTGTTGGTCTCTACATTCTCACATACAACAGTCCTATTTGTTCAGACAACACCTGACACAATTACTACACTGTACGTCGTTCTCTACTGGCCGGCTCTCGACCAGTACAATGCCGAGTTGAAAGTGTCCCAATAAAACGTCCTTTCCTACGTATAATAAAGTAAAATACACCCTGTTTATTTAAAAAATGTACACGTTGAGTGTTGATGACGTAATATTACGTTGCAGAGAATTTTATGAAAACTGCTGGCGAAGTAATATTTCGTCGCCAGTGTCTTCAAGCAATGCATAAGTCGAAATGTTACAGCAAACTTCATAAAACTCAGTTAAATTCAGGCGATGTAATATTACGTCCGCAGCACCCACAGTGTAAAAAAATTAGCCATTTTCTGCCGACGCAACATTAGAACCAGTGTGAAATTCACCTGCAATAAGTCATCTCTTGTAATAGCAGAAACCACTGTACTCCTACATTAGAAGAAGCCACTGGCTATTAAGAAAAGTATAACCATAGACGGACTCAAAACTACGGAACAGTTCTCCGCGTTTGTACAGCTAGATTCCTCGTCCGAGGCTAGCAAGGTTTGCGGTAGCTTCCACACGCTCCTGGGGTTATCACGGAAATACAGAATAGGCAACTCCACAGAAGCAAATTGGCTTGGCGGTACATTTCACGTGAAGGCAACCGTTTCGCTGATTGGTTGCGCGAGGCTATGGGAACGCGCGTTGTGTCTGATTGACTGCAGTCCATTCGCGGTTACTTTCAGCTTTTCTGAAGCCCTGATATGGACATATTTCCAGGACATTCCTCCGCCTCATGCAAACAAAACTTAATCGAGTCTAGAAAATTAGACCAAAGGGACAACGCACCAAATTCGTGCGCATTCAGTATAATAATAGTTTGAGTAAGAACTATTTCTTACTAGGTATTACCAACACACCTAGCTGTTTTCTCACTGTTTTTCATTTACATTAACTACAAATTAAATTACACATATATGTATACAAGTAAAAGTTCTGTGTAACCAAAAATGAGGTACTTTTGTGCTAACAGAAGTATTAAAAAACTTGTGATAGATACATGGCATATTTAGGAAATAACCAAACCGAACATTCATTGGGGCGATTTTTCAACGGTTAGATCCGAAAAGTGCGAAGAAACCGCGCATAGACTATACTGCGTGCATCAAGATGTTTCATATTGGATTTTTAGGGCTGCCGGCTGGCAAGTAGGTTACCAGGCACTGATTGCCGAACAGAGTTCCGACATTTTGCCGACCAGTGACGTCATTTTGCTGGCGTGCGCGGGCGGAGTTCGTGGTATGAGGCATTTGTTTCACTTCTTTATTCTTAAGAACTATGTGGTAATGCTCTGTATTAAATAGTCGAAAATTGCCATTGACAATGTTAATTGAAGAATTTATGTAAACAAACAGAAACGTGAACATAAAATTATAAATGGAATTTTTTTATGAAACAGGCCAGACTTTATATGACATACAGAACTACTGAAGAAGACAGTATTCCTCCAGCCTGACCTTCATCTAAAAGTCATTGTAATTGAGAAAAAACTATTTTTGTCACTGCTGTAAGTTATTATCAAACACATGACAATTTTTTTTAGAAGTCAAATCAGCCACTGTTTTTTTTTTGTTTCGGTACAAAATTTTCTTATTATCCAATAACACATAACTGTGGAAACCTCCAATATACTCTATTGAGGNGTTTTGTTTCGGTACAAAATTTTCTTATTATCCAATAACACATAACTGTGGAAACCTCCAATATACTCTATTGAGGATTCGCTTGTTTGTTAATTTCCAATGGGCTGAGAGAGTCCTAGAGTTAATATTCGTAATTCGACAAAACCGCACGGAATTCGGCAATTATCGTAATTATTGTCGTTATTGGCACGAAAATTGTTCACGCACGCAAAATTTACTGTGCTCCAGCCGTGTTAATTAAATATAGGTAGCAGTAGATAAATGGTGAAATTGAAGAGCGAAATTCCAGTCCACTAATTGCTTTGCGGACACAAGACTGCCTGGTAGATATAATTGCAATATTTTAGCCGTGGGATGGGGAATTACAGATTCGACCACTGAGGCGAGGGATATGTCTCTCTTCTCCTGATAACCGTTATTCGGAAGTGTATCATTAACAACTATGAAATAGGAGTGGTATATTTTGAAGGCCAAATACATGACATATGACCACTCTTCGCCGTCATTAAATCCGAAAACCGCATCACACAAGAAAAGTGTATTGTAGCCCATACGCGTAATCGAAAATTTTGTAAATTGTCCGTTCCAGTAAGCTTCTCGAACAATAATTTACGGGTTATTATGTGTTTCTTTGTCTCGTTATTATAACTACTGACTAGCTAACGTATAATTTTTTTTNCAATAATTTACGGGTTATTATGTGTTTCTTTGTCTCGTTATTATAACTACTGACTAGCTAACGTATAATTTTTTTTCCCTCTGAAAGGTTTAACACCAATTTGATTAAGGACACATACGTCAAAGTTCAATACAGCTGGTTCANATTTTTTTTCCCTCTGAAAGGTTTAACACCAATTTGATTAAGGACACATACGTCAAAGTTCAATACAGCTGGTTCAGCGTTAAAGCGGTCGCCTAATTGGAGATATTTATGGATATGAGGTAGAAAAGCACGGGAGTGATAAGGGCTACAATGAAACGCTCAGCAAGTGCCCCCATCGCCGCTACGCGCAAGGCTCTGAACTGGAGTGGAGAATTCTCATCGTGCTGCGTGTACCTATAGGACTTAAAGTGGCGACCCTATCAATTTATTGATGGAAATCCTATAGCAAAGTTAAACACAGACTACTATTGTAGTTTCGCTCGTGATCTGATTGTGTGTTTTAAAATACACAGCGTTATGGATAAGGCANAAAAAAAAAAAAAAAAAAAATATATATATATATATATATATATATATAATGCGTGATATCTTGAACGTGTGCTATTCCGTCCTCAATTTAAGTAGATTTTTCTTTTAGTAGGCAACCATATTGTTTGCGCTTTTAACAGTTTCCTATTTTAAAAAAAAATCAAACACGTTGCAATGCAGTTACAGCGCCAGCTGGGCGACCGCAATAAATGAAACTCTTTTTAAATCAACACTATAATCATTAAAACAACCAAACGTATCACATGTGGGATGATTTTCAAAGTTTTTATTCATAAATTGTGGAAATACCTCGAATATACTATATTTGAGGAACTGTAACGTGGTGTACGCACGTTACTTTATTCTTCTATGAACTATCACGAACTGTGTCGAGTGCAGAGAGAAAAGTGAGTGCGAAAATTTTTTGCGCACGGAGTGTAATCTGCTGCCTCCAATCGTTACGTGCTGCCTGTTCCAACGACAAAGGCTGAGCTAGGACTCAATTAATTCTGAGGCTGCTCCAGTGATTTTGCATCGCTCCTTTTGCTGGTTGTTCGTGGACTTCCCGCTGTGCGCTTCAGGGGGTGCGTAGGTCGCATTGGAAGAGAGGTCGGAAGAGAGTATATATATATAATATATATATACATATATGTATATATACACCGAGGTCTGACGTTTGAGCGTCGCTCGCTTTTGTGGGGCCTTCGTGCTATGCTAATACCTAATCACCTGGTCGGCGTCTACAGATTGCTATATGTGTTTCACGAAACCCGTATTGCCGCACACGAAGGTATGCAGTCATTATTTTATTATTTCGTTTTTGAGCAGACGTTTTTTATCGGCTTCTTTATCCGTGGGTTTTTATTACTGATAATTGCCGTGTCTGCTGGTCATTTTCATTTTATTTTGAGGTTTGAGCATACTGTCTGAGTGATATAAGACTGCCGGCTGATACGCACTCTTATTTTTGAGGCGCCATTTTCTTTTTGCTATGTTCCTCCTTTTTTTCATAATTTTGAGTTTGGTTAAGTTAATAACGGTGCCCGCCTAGCCCGAGGTATTGAGTGCTGCCCATAGCATTAATTTGTTAAATGCCCTTTGTTAAAAAATTTTGCCCTTGCTTGCGCCGCACAGTGAGTTCTTTTTTACGGTTGTACCCCAATTAGTTTTGGTCCGNCCTATTTTTGAGGCGCCATTTTCTTTTTGCTATGTTCCTCCTTTTTTTCATAATTTTGAGTTTGGTTAATTTAATAACGGTGCCCGCCTAGCCCGAGGTATTGAGTGCTGCCCATAGCATTAATTTGTTAAATGCCCTTTGTTAAAAAATTTTGCCCTTGTTTGCGCCGCACAGTGAGTTCTTTTTTACGGTTGTACCCCAATTAGTTTTGGTCCACCCTGGAGGGGGTATGTTTAATTGCACCTTTCCCATAAGATTTAGTTGTATGGTTTTCTTCTTGTTATTAACTCCAGTTGGGAGGCAATTTGCCAGAGAAAAAGGGAAAATTNCCAATTAGTTTTGGTCCACCCTGGAGGGGGTATGTTTAATTGCACCTTTCCCATAAGATTTAGTTGTATGGTTTTCTGCTTGTTATTAACTCCAGTTGGGAGGCAATTTGCCAGAGAAAAAGGGAAAATTATTATGCCGATGTTGGATAAGGGAAAATTGTTATGAATTAATTTTTATGTGAGTGCATATCTCCCATGGAAAAATAAAATAAGAATTGTAATAATAATATATTTTGTAATGAGTCTATATATTATTATTAGGTTACTGACTTTACTTGTACGGAGGATAAAACTAGTAAAACAGATTTGGAAANCATATCTCCCATGGAAAAATAAAATAAGAATTGTAATAATAATATATTTTGTAATGAGTCTATATATTATTATTAGGCTACTGACTTTACTTGTACGGAGGATAAAACTAGTAAAACAGATTTGTAATTTTTTTTTTACTGGTTTTCTTATTACACTTATGCGTCGATACACTTCGCTGTATTTAGTCTGTGCAGGTCATTATGAATTAGAGTCATAGTATTCCATTCGTTACAGTACGTAGTGTAATATCCGACGGATTTCCCGTGAAATGTTGATGGACAGCCGTTCAGGAAAATCCATCCCCAGGACAAATAGTGGCGATCAAACCAGCGACCTCCCGGATGTGAGACAAGCTCGTTTTGCTCAATCCAAAACATTTGAGTCGAGTATTAAACACTGTCACCCCTCACCCAGTTCACAAGTTTTACTCCCTCTCACCCCTACCTATGTATTCACATGCTGCTGCCAACCTGCCTTAACGGGTGTGTGCCCACGTCTCGTCAATAAATTTGTCCCTCGAAACATCGTGCGCAGTCGGAAATTTCCCAGCCTTCCCCACAAAAACCAAGCAAGGCCCGTAACAAATTACATTTTGGCAGAGAGCGAAAAAAAAAAATACACTTCAAAGATATTCCTCGTTTGTGGAAAATTTCTGCGCCAATAAATTTGACGTCAGATCACAGTGTTATGTGACATTTCAGGCAAAGGGAATCGAAAACTGAAGCGGAACACGATGGTAAAAAAAACTAACTACGAACACATGAAATAACCAATTGGAAAACGATTGTTTTGTTTGGAAAGCATGCGCACCACACTCATTAACAAATCAATTTCCTCTTTGGATCATTCATGAATGCACACACTGCAGTAATAGAAAATACGAAAATTAAAAATCTTCATCGTCACTGGAAGCCCTTAAAACTTCACACTCTTGTTTGCACAGACGTAATAACTAATCATTAAGCGAAAACTATTGCTATGTGATCCAACTACCTATGTAGCAACAAATATAGGTTTGTTGCGAAAAATAGAGTGGATAGATTTAGGTAGCTATTAATATCGAGATCTTGAGAGTCGATAAGGGTGAAGCGAGGTGAGTATGGAGCAGCGCCGGAATGCAAGGGTGGAGGAAACGGGAGATCCCCGATAAAACCCGCGGTCCAGCGGCATCGTCCGTCATGATTCCCACTTGCGAAAATCCGGGGGCGACCCCGCCGAGAATCAAACCCGTTCCGCCAAGGTGCGGAGCGAGTAGTCTAGCCCCTAAACCACCACGGCCCCTTCCCATAGATAAAGTAAGGGACATAATGCACATGCTGCTGTGAAGTAGCCCCTCTCTTTGTTCGAACATTGTACTGCTTTTCTGCCAATAACTCTATAAATACAATGTGGGTAGAACTTTAGGTAATAACACTTTTCATGTATCATGTAAGTTAGAGCTTTGAGATGTTTGTACGCTCTATCTTACTTAGTTTTAATGCAACTAGAATACACTCAAGTTAGTTGGAATACTGTACATACAAAAGGATGAGTATGTTGAAAATTGGAAAGTAAAAAACACGTGTCTCACCGTTGACCGCGTGACTTTAATAGTCGTAATGGTGGGTGGTGCATTAATGTTGGGGACGTGAGAAGAAGACAGAAAAATCAGTCGTCTGTAATGCTTAGTTTTTTTTTTACTGTCGAAGGAATTAATTTAGTGTAACAGCGCTCCAATAAATTGTATGCTTTATTTAACTATTTTACATTTTTCCCACGGGGAAACAAAAAGAATGACAGTTTTAAAAAACCTGTAAAACAACACTGCAAAGCTGTTATAACCAACAGCGTTTTTAATGAGTTCAGACACGACCATGCCAATCTCACAGGTATTTCAGTTCCCAACAATTATCAACTCTAAAAACCTTAGTTAAAAATATTAATCTGTGCCAGGATTCAAACCAAGGGCCCTCAACTTTCCATACTAGGTTTTATCAATTATGTTAACTTGATTAATCTCCCGTACGAGTTCTCACATTTTTAAAATGAATATGCAAACAGAAAGTAACACAATACATATACAGTTAAAAATTTATATGGATGTTTATTAGAGTCAGGTGGGATTTTTGGTGTCAACCATGTATTTGCAGAAAGAATTTTGGTTAAACACAAAGTTAAAGTTAAAATGGGAGGTATAAACCTCGAAATTGGTTTTAGTTTAATACAATCTATCTGTAAATACGTATTTGCAGTTCCCGCGCGTGTTGATGAATTCAAGCAGTGTCGCATTAGACTTACCCACCAAAGACGAGTAACCGAAATGAAGCGCGCCAAACACGCTCATCGTCCTACGCAAAAGTTAAAAACTATTATTTAAAAACCAGAATGTATTAATTAGCCCACAGTTTTTTCAAACAATCTTATAATAACTATCAAATAAGTGTAGCAGTGTAGTGAATAATGACCAGTATTTTTCTGACACCATATAAAAGTGGTTTTAATTTCAGCCAAACTAATATTAGAAAATTAACGTTAATAAGGATTATTTATAAAATAATGTTGTCTGCTGAAAAAAAATTCTTTGAAATGATAACAGTGAGACAAGTATGTTGGCGTCATCTAAATATGTGTAAGGGCTACCAACTTAACCTTGACTAATCCATATAAATTATCTGTTTAAGCCTTCTTAATTTTCCAGATTCGGTCTTCATTAAAGTAACTTTGTAAAGACGGAAATACTTATTATACTTTATGAGTGTATATTAAAATTTCGCACAGCGAAACTACAAATTAGCACGTAGTTCTGAAGCACCCCTCAAAATTTTAAAGTGGTCATAAAACCGATGGGTCACTGCATTAAGTTTTGCAAGTAGAGGTTAAGGCTCGGCTTTGCCTGTTATGCAGAGATTCTTCGTTTTCGTGTCATAATTTCAGTTTCAGTGGCATTATTGAAAATGTTTGATTATAAAAAATTTACAATTTATTAGGTGTTTAATACTTTTATATTTAATTTTCACTGTGCGTTATTTCCTGCATGCAAAAAGGCAGGAACTTATTGATAAAACATAAATATGGCCCTGACGTTTTACAACTAGCATATGAAAATTAATCACAAAAATTTTAAACAACTTGTAAAATGTAAATTTTCTGTAATCGTATAATGTCAGTAATTACTCTGAATCTGGAATGATGACACGAAAACGATGAATTTCTGTAAAAGAGCTGAGGTCGAGCCTTAAAGAGACCCTTGAGAGAAAGACAGCGTCTGTGAAAATACGCCTTCAAAGAACAACCGTACAAAATATACAAAACAGATACGGTTTCCCTTATTAATTGCCTTATAACTCAAAAATGTCAAATTATATCCTGAGAGAAGTAATTCAGCAGGGCTTTATAAAAGTTGGAAGTAACCGCGAATGAACTATACTGAAGGTACTCTGTGGTTTGGTCGTCGTATGGGACGGCGTGTCGTCGGGCAAAGACATCGTGTCACAACGCTCTGGGAAGTTCATCAAGCTGACAAAACACGGTGACAGCCCTCCAAGGAGGTCAGATGTGCCGTTGTAATTGAGGGGCGTGGAGGCACAGTGCCGCGGAGTGAACGGAAGATACAGGCGCAAACGAGCTGTCCATCTTGCCGACATCTCATTTTCAGATAACTAAGTATTTCAGCCGACCACTGTAGACCTGAATTAATACGAGATTGTTCGAGATAGCCTTCGAGATAATGTGCACCCGTTAGCTGAATTTCCCTTTGAACAAGGTATCAATGATGCTCCCACAGTGCTGTTTCATTTTCGAAGTATTTTATTGTGTAGGATAGGAGTGTCAAATTCAAACCGGTATGTGGGTCATAAAATATAATCAAGAGAGCATAAAGCGCAGCATGCCAAAAATGCCTAAATGAATTGTTAAAACACCATTTCATGTTTACCTTAAATAAATGTGGTACAAAAATAATACATGCATAAAAACAAATATAAAAATAGGCACTACGCAATCGTGGAACTAGGAAAATAATACACAGATATAAATATAAAGTATTATTAGAAGTCTGGAATCTCTTCTTGGTTACCAAATGTTCAAAATCTGGAGAAATATCTTGGTTTGAAATAACTCTCATTATACTTTTTTAATGTTCGCCTGTGAGCTGACTCCTTAGTTTGGATTCATTTATCTTTAGGAAGGAGGGAGGGAAGAGTTCAAAAATATAATTTTGAAAATTCGCCGACTTAAAGACTGTTTCAATAAGTTGGTTCCGCGCACGTATGAGCCAGGGGCCGCGAGTTTTACATGCCCGGCGTAGAATAACCCTTCAATAACTTCTTCCTACAGTTATTAGGTAACCCACCTCGGTTTAAAAGATTTTTCATTTTGGTTAACATTTTGAGTTAAGATCAGCACTCACGTATGTATGACTTTCGCTCTTGCTGTGCAGAGCTCAATTTAAGTTTGGTTTGAAAGAAAACAGTATATACCATAGTATTTCATGAGACATGCGCCCAGTGTGTGGATGGCGATTCTGGCGACTTGCCATAGAGTCGTTTCGTGCTCGGGAAACTCAGTTAAAAAAAAAAAAGCATAGTGACAATATTTGACATCAATAATAATCGTCGCCGTGAAAAGTGGGCGCAAAACTTCAAATGAATTCGCACATCATAAAAATTAAGGCGTGATTTTTAAACAGAACATAACTGGATAGTCATAATACGAGCATATTACGACCAGTAGTAAACAAATGGTAGTTTTGTTTCATTACCACGACAGTTGCCATCGCATTTAAACAGTGTATTTCTAAACTTCGTCTGTATGTTTAGTGCGTAATTGTTTGCGCGAGTAGGTGACATCGCAGCAGCCCGCATTCACAGCTGCTGTGGAGGTCAGCGTGATCCCACTGGCCGTGAGTGGCAGCTGAGACACGTCATGCTAACTCCGATTTAACGCGTTGACACGCATTGCAGCCAGAGGCTCTGGGGCGACATGACCGTCATTAATGCGTGTGCCCGAGTGGAACATATGTTTAAGCCTTTCATCAACACGTTAATTTAATATTTCTGGTGTTGCAAGTAAGAAATATTTTGATGAGAGTTGATGTTAAGTTGCCAAAGAATACATTACGTTAAAACCACCAATGATCTGCAGACGTTGGGTTTAGTGGTCGGAGATATGAGCCAGTCATAACGCACAGCAGTAGCAGAGTTTGCGAATCAGTTACAGCACTGAGGCTTGCGCTCGCCTTCGTATCTTGTTAGTGCCTGAACTTCGAAGACCACTTGTCGTGTCACGAAATAAGCTACAAGAATTAGCAGAAATTGTACCTATGTTGCCATTACAAGTACAAACATTTCTCCCAATTTGGTACAGTAAAATATTTCAATAATCCCCTGCCATTTTGTATTTGGATAACTATAGTAATGCGCCTAAAAATAAAACAAGAAATCTAAACTAAAATTTACGGTAAGTAATCCACATACACGTAGATAAACATAAAAACATCCAACATTTTACAACTAACTTCATTTTGTTAGCATACGTGTATAAGATTAATTTCCAAGTATATTGGCATCATACAAACAATTTATAAAATTATGTACTCTCTACGATAACACACTTATTTCTGTTGTTTAATATTATTTCGAAAGCAGTTATTTATACATGCATACGGCTGTAAGAAATCAATATGCAAAAATTTTCATCTAGCGTTTTCAAACCTTTTTATAGATTTTTATTGGCCAGTTTTAACTAGTGAAAATTTTCTGCGATAAATTACATCGTACGGCGGCAAGTAATTTGCCGCAAAGTGTAAATCCGTAACACGTGTAGGAACCTAAATAATTAAACCACCTATGATTTTTCCCATGGAAACATACATTTATTTAAACGGTATCTGAAATTACGCGCAAAGAGGAATTCAGTGGCATAGCATATGCAATGGAAAGTAACATAGAAATGCCAAGAAGTAATGTGCAAATATGATCAAGTTAAGTGTGTTGGTAGCATGTGGCAGTGGACCTGTACTCACAGCTGTAAGCAAGCAACACGCGCCGTGACTCATCCTGGCGGGACCGCTTCTTTATAGCAGCGTAGCGCTTACCTTAATTGGACAAAGGGCACGGAACGCGATATTGGACAAAGGAGAGCACCGTAACGTAGGGGAAGACGGGCAAATGTGAGTGCGAGTCTGATATCAATACATTACATTTTATTCAGATACCAACGTAATTCAGAGGACTTGTTTCCTTGTCATTGACTGTACTGAGTAACGAGTGCGTACAGACGCACAACAAAAGCAGAACAAACCAACCTAAGGAGAAATGCAATCGCATCCGCATGCACAGTAAAAAAATTAAGCGCAGTTGTGGTTGAAACGCTTCACATTAGGTCTTTTCACAGCACGTGCTCGATGTGTTTACCATCGACAGCAATACACGTCTGTAAACGCACATGTAGCGAGCGACGAGCTGCCCGAAANAAACGCTTCACATTAGGTCTTTTCACAGCACGTGCTCGATGTGTTTACCATCGACAGCAATACAGATCTGTAAACGCACATGTAGCGAGCGACGAGCGGCCCGAAGTGTTTCTGGCGTAATGCCTCTGCAAGCAGCCACAATGCGTTACTGCATGTCTTCTGGCGTCGTAGGAACCGTGTTGTACACCCCATCTTTCAGTGTTCCCTAAAGGAAAAAATCGAGCTGGCCATCTTACAACACCACCACGCCCTAACCACCGGTTTGGAAAAGTTTCATTTAACACTTGCTTCTCACTAAAGCAAAATGCACAGGAAAATCATCATGCTGGAACCACATACCTAGAGGTATGTCGAGCGGTATATCTTCCAGAAGTGCCGGTAAGGTCTCTGAAGAAATGGGCGTGCACTGTCCCTTGAATGAAGTATGGCCCTGTGACGTAGTATCCAACGATTCCACACCACACGTTCGCTTTCCACTATCGCCGGTGCTCCACGTGCTGGATCCAACGCGGATTCTCCATCTCCCAGAAGTGCATATTTCGTGAATTTACGTGCCCATGGTTTTTGAAGGCCTCTTCATCCGTAGATATTATGTTCTACAGAAAATTTCTGCCATCTCTTACAGATGTCACAACAAACATACAAAACTGAACATGCTGCTGGATATCACCTTAATTTAATGCCTGATGAAGAGCCACGTGATATGGATCGAATTTTCGTTGACGCAATAACCGTTACACATTTGTTTTACTTATTCCTACGAACCTGGAAAGTTATCGCGTATACAAATGGTGTTTGCATCGACACGTGACAACACATCGTGTTGATGCGTCTCGCCTGTAGCGGTATTTCGTCGCACTCGTGTCGTGGAATTCCAATCACCTCGTGACCAGAAACGTCTTCAAATTATTCGTATCGTTTGCCGTGAGATGGACGTCCGAATAGGATACCTTTCACCATACATTTGGACGGCTTGTTTGAAATTTCTGCCACACTCACCGTAATTAAGTAGAGCGTCCAGTTTTTCCTCATTCCTGAACTTCATTGCGTAGACTCAGTCACACCCTGCAATACCACTCACCATAACAGATTACGGGGACTGGTGCTGCGCTGCTATAAGGAAGCGGTCCCGCCAGGATGAGTCACGGCGCGTGTGGCTTGCTTACAGCTTCACAGCTGTAAACTGTGACCTGTACAGGTCCACTGCCCCATGCTACCGGCCCACCTAACTTAATCGTATTTGCACATTATTTCTTGGCGTTTCTGTTACTTTCCATTGCATACGCTATGTCACTAAATTCCTTTTTGCACGTACTTTCAGATGCCATTGAAATAAATGTATGTTTCCAGGAGAAATATCACATGTGATTTAATTATTTCTATCCATACATATGTTAGGAATAGTCACTTGGCGTAAAATCACTTGCCCCCGTACGTTATTTCATTTAGCGAAAACAGTATTTCGTGATCTGCAACCGTTCCGGAAATTGACGAGGGGGGAGGGGGAATCCACGTTAGGTGGACCATCCTGTATATAATAAACCATGCACTTACATGTGCCCTAACACTTGGCGTTGGTAAGCTGAATTTGTTCTTAATAAAAGCTGACTTAAAAAAATCATTTTGATAATGGTGTCTAGTCGCAAACATTTTTTTAGCTCCTCAAAAATATTTGTGCACACTCGAATCGGCCAGGGCTATCTACAAGCCCTGTGATTTTTCCGTGAATATTATGTTTACACTATGTGATTCGCTCAAAACTCCTAGTATGGTGCTCATTAATTTTAGAACAAAACGTAACGCATTGGCACATACGGCAAAAACATGAATGTTAATGTTTTATAAACATGTATAATTTTCCTACTACTACTAGCGGTGATAAATTTCCCTGAGAGTTAGAGAGCGACAAGCTCCGTTCCGCCTATTCAAGCATCTTCCTCAAACTAAAAAAAAACAAGAAAAAAAAAACACCATGTCACTAGGGCCCGCGCATCGTAATTTGCGCCGGCATTTTTAACTGTAACAATGAAATATGTTTCTTTCAGTGCTACGTAGAAATTTAAATATATCAAAAGACAACGTTTATTTTACAAATAGAATACCAAAAATCTAGGTTAACACGATATTTAACTGTGAATTATTTCTTACTAGCCGTTGACAAAACATCGCTGCTCTCTTTGTTTTTAATTCGCATTTAATACGATATAAATATCAGAAGTTATAGAAGAGACTAAGTTAAGGTTTCATTTATTCGATAATACAATACTTTACAGTTAAGCACAGTGTTATATATTTGTGGTATATAAGTTATTTAAAAAACAGGTCGACATGTTACTCCTAGGGCGATTTTTCAAAGGTTCGTTTCGTAGAAACCTTGAATGGACTACAAAGGGTTTCTGCTGTCATTTAGAGTGCTGCGAACCAACCATCGTCTCTACCTTGCCTCACGAATCCAATTCTTGTCTTCTCATCGCAATCACGGAACTCGTTCTCGCGTAGCCGGTAAACTTGACACACAAAACTAATTTGTACTCCGGATCATTCACCGTGAATAGCTACTGCTTCTGGAATTGCTTGGAATGGCGTCTTACGCAAGTGGAGTGAGTCACAGCCGTTCAAAGCCCCGTTAACAAACTTTTGTTTGAACTAGCTCACCAGTAATTATTCAATACTAGTAACCTAACCGTGCCTCCTCCNCCCCCCCCCCCCCACACACACACATAACTGTGTATTTGCGCGCGTGTATTTGTGTATATTAGTTTTAAATGTAAACAATTTTTGTTGCTTGTTTATTGTATTTCTTTTTCTTTTTGTGGCTGAATGTACTAATTGTCTAACTTTACAGTGTGGTTCTATGGAGTAAAAGGCACTCCTGCCTTAACAGAGCAACCAAAAATAAGGCAAATACATAAATAATAAACTGTTTCAGAGGAGTATTCAAGATATCAATTTCGCTAACTGCTAGAGTCGTCTTCAAAGTAGCCCAGTCGTTACACCAATCAACATGAACATAATTGCAGCGACAGAAATACCTAGGATCACTATAACATTTAAAAATAATAATTTTTGTGTGAAGTAGTTAAAAGTGTCTAAACTACATAGTCTTAATTTTTAAAGGTTATGCAGGGGCGTAAACTTAAACCTGTATACTCTGTGCGTGTTTATTCCCGCACTTAAACTTTTACGAGTGGCGCTGTGTTTTGTGAAATGCAGCTAAAATGGCAGCAGTCATGTGCAAGCACGCAGTACGCTCGATGAGCTGCCGTAACTCCATCGAAAAGTACGCAAATTGTTGTATGTTATCTTTGTTTACAATGAAAAAAACATGACTGACTGTTGCAGGAAACAAAACCACAATAACCCGGAGCAACCAAATTTTATTTTTCGACAATTCCTCCATTTTAATTATGGAAAGACAGGCGTTACACATTGCAGTTTATGTACATCACTGAGGAAGCCGCCAGTTGCAGTGTCGCTAGTGAACTGGCCTCCCATCCAGGTGATTTAAATGTTTGGTTCCCCGAGGTGTCACATTAGGATTTTTTCACGTGGAAAACGTGGCGGACGTTACTACTGGATAGTGGGTTTCCTCAGGGTAACCCGGTTTCCTTCACAATTGCAGTCCCTCGAATCTCCATCCTCACGGCTATTCCATATCACTAAAGACCCGGAAATTTCGCGATTTCATTTCAGGACAAGCTGGACTTCAAACGCGTGTACATTTCGACTTTCTGTCTCGATTGGATCGTAGTTTCTTAGATACGTTCTGGACGAATTTTAACCAATAACTGACTTGCAAGGAAACTAGGACCGAATACCGTTCTACCTGGTCTGCGATAAAACTGCGGCGTCAGCCAATGAACAACTAAGTGAGGCTCTAGTGCACTCAAAATTGTGGAGTCTAGTTCCTTGCCAAATTAATTCGCGAAATTTCCGAGAAAAATTGTCTCGGAAGTCTCCCCCTCCCCTTCCCGGCCCTCTCAACCCCAGTGGGTGTTACCCCCTCGTAGTAAACATCATTTCTCACTATTATTTCTCATTGAATACGGCCGAGACAGGTGGCACATTGGTATCATACTGGACTTACATTAGGGAGCAGCCGCGATAGATATTCAATCCGGCCTCCCTTATCCCGGTTTTCCGTTTTTTTTTTTCAGAAATCACTCCAGGCGAATGCCGAGATGGTTCCGTGATGCACATAATGGTAGCAATCTTTTCGTCTCCTAATTGTCTGAGCCATTTTTTCCATGTGTAATGACAGCGCTGTCGACGAAACGTTGAGCAATACTTAACACCCAACTTTATCAAGTCTGGCAGCAAATATGGAGTTCATGATAGTGTAAGAAGGTGGGCCTGGCCTGACTAACCACCCCTCTTGGAAGCCGACTCCTAAGTAGGTATTCCAGGAACACTACTTTATTCCTTACTTCATTTACCGCAAACAAAAGCTGAATTCGACCCACGTTGTTGAGGTACCATTGGGAACATTGCCAATTTTGAAATATCATGCTTCGCAGAAAAGACTATAATACATATTTCTATAAAGTATTACAACCAAACACATCGTGTCAGTGCCAAAACCTTCTTCCACTGCTTATTGAAGCCTGATTAAGTCCATTTATCAACCAGCGAACCCAATACCTTCACTATCTGGATCCCAGAGTTGGGATTTGGGCGGCTGTTAGCATCGAAGTATTGAGAGCCGATGAGGTTCAAGTGAAGTGAGAATGGAGCAGCGCCTGAATGCAATGGTGGGGGAATAGGGGGATCTCTGAGAAAATCCACCGACCAGTGGCATCGTCCGTCACGATTCCCACATGCCAAAGTCCGAGAGCGACCCCGCCGGGAATCGAACCCGGTTCGCCTTGGTGGGAGGCGAGTAGTCTAACCACTACATCTATTGACTTCGTGTCTTGCTGTAGGGTATATGAGGCATTTAACTTATAATTATTGATGCAATATTAGCAGACTTTGTTTAACTTCCTCTCGTCTTTAATGTGTGTGTTATTGTTTCTTTCATTTCCTGTCCAGTATTTTATTTCTTACCTTCATGCACGACATAAATGCCTTTATTATTGGCTGGTATGTTGTTGTTTCTCATATGTTATGAATGTTGTATATACTCACGTTACAGTCTATTCGCAGTACCTTCACATTCTTTTAATTAAACATTTTAAAAACCACCTCATATATGATGTGTTTGGTTGTTTCCTAGATGTGGCATTTATCTTAAGCGTTTTATGCTTCTGTTAGCATCAAATTATCTTAATTTTTGTTAAATCAGAGTTTTACTTAAATTTCATTTATAAATAACAACATTTCGTTTATAATTAATGCGAATAAAAACAGAGAGAAAAAAGTTGTGCTGGTGTTAAGCCTAGTAAGAAATAGTTCTCATGCAAAATATTACTAAACGGAAGTGTGTCAAATGACAGCTTAACAGCATGCATCAAATGAAATATCAACCAATAATCAATTACCAATAACAAATAATAAAAGTTTTACAATAACATTTAAATTCAGAACAGCTAGAAGTGAAACTCTAATCGCAGGTGAATAATATGCCAGACACCAAAGAAATATCTTCGAGTTGTTCCTGAGACTTCAAGAAACACTTCAGCAGAAATAAAACACTGTGCTCTTAAAACTTTTTAAATTTTGTTTGGCACAATAGTTAAGGTTAAAATGCTGAATACTCTCCCGAAAACAGTATACAAAAGTAATTTTTTTTAACTTATTTGGTATTTTTTAAAAGAAAACGTTATTTATATTGTATCATGAATTAAATAAAATATCTTTAAAAGACAGAAGCCGACCTCCCGTGGCGCAGTCGGCTGGTGCGCCACCCGTCTCGGTAGTAGGAGGTTCTGGGTTAAAATCTCAGGTGAGGCATGGGTGTTAATTTAATTTAGGTTATAAGTAAGTTTGTAAGCCGTTCCCTCACAAGGCTTCCGGCATAACACTGGGGGACGTTATTAAGCCCTTTATAATGCAATACAATGTAATTTAAAACACAGAAAAAACATTTTAACCACTTGAACAGCCTTAAGGCTGGTTGAGAATTTGGTATAGGGAAATACATGTTAACGAATTTCGGTTGATTTTCGTCTTTTATTATAATACCAATTCAGGAGGCAACAATAACATTAAGTTTTTCATCCCGCTTGTACGTCTTGCATTTAGTTTTCACTTATTCATCATAGCACTCGGTCTGAAAGTTTAAACTGAATTAAATGCTGTGAAGTTAAGTGCATACATACGTACTATTTGTTTTAACAATCCTAATGTTACTAAGCAAAATAAAAACGTAAAGAAAGGACATACAATTTTAAACTATGTATATTTGACAACATAGACTTGGTAGCTCGACTGGTGAGGTAACGGTCTAGAAGCGATACGATGTGGGGTCAAGTCCTGGACACCACGATTTTTTTTAAATTGCGCAATATAAACAATAACTATCGGAGATATGTTTATTTCTCGTAATTATTAAACTGAATTTAATAAAAACAATATTTAATTCACCGCACGCAGTTGGCTGTCACTTATTCAACCAGTGAAATAGTTTCACTGTAACAACCAGTGGTTTTTCACCGATTATAAGTGAGGCAATTTCACATATTTGCGTGGTTAAATTTCACTGCGAATCAGGGAGCTGTAGTGGCTGAGCAGTCAGACCACTCGCCTCTCACCTAGGCGAAACGGGTTCTATCCGCGGCCGGGGCACTCCCTGATTTTCGGAAGTGGGAATCCTGCCGGACGATGCCGCTGGTCGGCGGGTTTTTCTCGGAGATCTCCCACTTCCCCCGCCCTTGCTTTCCGGTGCTGCTCCATTCTCACCTCATTTCACCCTCATCGGCTCTCAATACCTCGTTGTTAAGGTCTCCGTCTGCTTGGCGCTTGAAATGCGTTACAGAGTGTTTGAAATCCTGGGTTTTTGACGAATCTACTGAACGTTACCCCCGTATTTTTAACTACAAAAAGACATCACCCCAGACGAGGAAGTAATGGTACTTCCAAGTTACCACACATGCTGTAAATATTATTTTGGAGCCCTCCAATATTGTTTAAAACGGCTTTTCAGACTGCCGTATCTTAAACATACCATCCGGATACGATAGGAGCCTGTATTTAACTTTGCTACACACCATAGGGTCACCGCTGAAAGCCCCACAGGTACACGCAGCACTACGATAATACTGAGTGCCAGTTCAGAGCTCTGCGCGTAGAGGTGATGGCGCTCTTGTAGCGCGTGCCAGTGTAAACCTTTATAGCCCACACGCTTCTCGGCCAAAAAAGGAGACAAACGATGCAGGTAGGGGGGCCCCTTAAGGTGGCTGCCTGGTAGAAGGAATTTGCACGTCTGAGGCCAAAAAGCGAGGGAGCGCTAGTGGCGAACTTGCCAGATATGCGTATACACTTTCTCATCGCATCTACGCTAAAAGTACTGAACTGGCGTGCAGTCTTGCAGTCGATAACGCGCCTCTATGAGACTTTCAGCGGAGACCCTACCATTTTTAGACGTAATAATAAAAACTATCGTTTTATGCACGTCCCTATTTCTTTTTTAATGGTTTTTACTGAAATATTCATAACATAAAATTATCGTGAAAACACCCGTTTAAGCCGTTGTCACTATCGGAAAAACATGCTTTAGAGAGGAACGGAGGAACTGAAAAACGCATAGAGACGCCTAACGTTTCTTAAAAGCTATTCATAAGCAGACCTCACTCAGACACATTGAACAGTTTATATTATTTTCAAGTTATACTTCTTTGGCGCGTTAAGGGTAAAAGTTTAGTGTGCAACGGAAGTTGCGCGCGCACAGCGTAACGAAATCCGACGGTGAACGTGGTAGGGGTATGACTCAACGCGCATGCGCGTTTCGTCTAGCTAGCTATATATAAACGCAAGGTATAAAACATAGCACGTGGTTATATTTAAAACCGACAGAAAATCAGTTCATGTAATAAGGAAATTTAAGAACATTTAATTTATATGGTTTGAATTCAATTATGATGTGGGACAAGATTTGAATGAATATAAGCGTGAAATGGTAACATACGTAATCAAATTTTATTTTAGTATCGCCAAAGAAGTATAACTTCTAACGCGCGTACATAAGTACACGCACACAATTTTTTTAATATGACGTTTTCTACTGGAGCTCTGCATGCCGTTAGTCGGCCTACACATGCTGGCGACCTTAAGAGCGGCCCAAATCTGTCAACTCAACAGTGGTTCCCCATTGATGCTAATATTTAAAATTGTAAATAAGATAAGTTGCGGGACGACCTCGAGGTTCTTGAAGCGGTGCGAGTGGCAGAGGCGGTGAAGCAGGCGGCGAAGGTGCGACCAGGTGGCGACGCCGCCGGAGCGCGACGTCATCAGCAGGATGGACTCGACGTCGCCGGTCGTCTCGCCGGGGCGGGCGCCGCCCACCAGCGCCCCCGTCGCCCCCGCGTCCACGTCGTCCTCGTCCTCGTCCTCCTCCTTGATGCTGGCGCCGCGCGACACCCCCACCTGCCGCAAACCACGCACCTATAGCTAGTTCACTGTCACCTGAGCACTTTACAAAGCCCTCTCATTTCGAATAGTAGTAAACTAATATATTTCATTTTAGCCTTCGACGTTAACTTCCTAGTATGGTGGAATATACACAATCTGTTTATTACTTACATGGCAAATGTTTATTTAAAAAGGTGGATCAAGGATTAAAAAAATGGCTCAAAGGAAAAAGTAACTACACCATCAAAAGTGCTCACTTTACCTTGAACAGGCTATAAGGTTAATTACACTCAGGTTAAAAACAAAACGTGGTTTCTTAGGGG
>NQII01006475.1:0-80658 GCA_002778355.1 Clitarchus hookeri | reverse complement strand
TTCTTAGGGGGGGGGGGGGAATTTGGCACGGGAAACATTTACGCCGCAAGGTGCATTCTTATAGAAGTGGTCACGAGTCCCATTACAGAAGTAAAGGAGAGACACGTGTGGTGTCGTAATCTGAGCTCGCGCACAAGTCCAGCCGCGCTGCACCAGGTGTTGAATTGGACTTTGGCCTAGCGCACTGACCGCTGGAGAGCTGAGTGGACGCCAAGCTCCAGTAGCAGGTTTTATTTCTCACACACGCCAACTTTAATTCATTGGATAGTAAACACAGATGATATCTGCACGCACAAGTCAACACCAGGGAAGACCCATATTCAGGGGGACCCGGGTTCGATACTCGACTCGTTCGAGCCTGTTTTTTTTAATCACCGCANCTAGCGCACTGACCGCTGGAGAGCTGAGTGGACGCCAAGCTCCAGTAGCAGGTTTTATTTCTCACACACGCCAACTTAAATTCATTGGATAGTAAACACAGATGATATCTGCACGCACAAGTCAACACCAGGGAAGACCCATATTCAGGGGGACCCGGGTTCGATACTCGACTCGTTCGAGCCTGTTTTTTTTAATCACCGCCGGTGAATGTTGGGATGGTTTCTTGGTCGAGTCATTTCTTGTTCCCGTTTGCCTTAGCAACTCGCACCGTCTCAAAATGGTGTAAACTTTAAATTTTTATTATGATTTTAGCTTACACGCCACCTAGAAAATGTAAGCCGACGCTACTATTTTACGAGAATCGAGTAGGCAGACGTGAATAAAACATATTAAAATCTCTTCATTATAAGAGGAGAGAGGTTGCACCTTTTTATCTCGCATTGAATCGATAACATCGGGCTTTCAGAATCACGAGTCATCCACATTTTAAGGACTACAATTTTTTTGGGGGAAAAAAAAATAAAAGTAAAATTGTAACATGTAATGCAGGAAAATATGTACGTATTAACTTAAAAAATTACTAAATTCAGCACAAACATTTATTTGGTAGAAACCATTTTGCATTTTTTTTTTGTATTTAAAGCTGCCATTTTTCACCTGATTCGTTGATGGACAGTCTGACAACGCTAGGAATATTTACCGAATCGGATCATTATTATCATTTTCGTAACCAAGGAAACGAGTCCTTTCATCTGCTAATGCATATACTTAGAAATATTTCCACGCTCACATACACAGGTTTCATTTGGAAAAAAAAGTAACAGAATATTCGATCAGCAAAGTTCCACAAATACGAGTGTATACCTCATTTCATTATTAAAAGATTTATCCTTTGTTGCGTCGTGAAAACTTAACGCATTTTGGCACAGAAAAAAAATATATATACTCGCATGAAACCCAGTTAAAGTAAGGGAAAACAGACCACCCATTACAGAAATAGAAAAAAAAATTGCCTATTAACGAACATATAATAAGCTTCATGGCCCCAACAGTGCTACATATTTATATTTCCGATATTATGAGGTGAAAAATGCTTAGTATTAAGTTGCATTAATATTGCACCTTCAGAGGAAACGTCTATGTCTACACACCAAGGAATAAAAAATTAATGCCTGGTCCCCAATTTGTTTTTAGAACTACACAGTACATAAAGTAGTATCAGAGCTGAATACCGATTTTAAAATAGTCTCCAGTCCATTATGAACCTGCAGAGATACCAGTGTATCATAGACATACGAATAATAAATTTTCGGAAGGCTATACGAGAGAGCTAACTCGACTAACATCGATGTTCATTTTTACGACAAACTTCGTGCATCTCCATAAAGCCCGTGAAGAATTCAGTTGCGTGCTAAAATCCTTGCTCTCTGTCAGCCCCTAGTGGTGCCACGAAGCTATAAAATCTCGTGTTATGCAAACACATAAGCAATAAATCGCTGGGAAAAAAAAGTTTAACATGCTCTTGTTTACGTACGTGAGGTTTATTACCCATGCAAAATTAAAAAAAAAATATCAGGCTGCAGGAGATATTACTAAGGTCAGAAGGACTACTGTACTCTGCGAAATAATGAAGATTTGGACACATCAGTTCAGGTTCCCCATCGAAAACAGTACCCCAGGCTCATTTTGCAACAGTAACATCTTTCACGATGTCGCATAAGAGGGGGGCCGTAGTGGCTAGAGCTCTCGTTTCCCATCGCGAGTACGCGCACAGTATCCTTTCTTTTGTACACACATTTCCACACAGGAGGTCCACCTCTACATCAGCCCATTCTTCACTCGGCCTCGTCGCCCCAACACGACGAGACAGGTCAGATTCTCGGCAGGGTCGCTCCCAGATATTAGCCCTTTCATTTCTCAAAAACATTCCTCAAAAGCATTCATAATTTCTAAAAAATAACACCCGAAACATTCCTTCCTTAGTTCGTTTGCTTGTCAAACAAAACTTAGCTGTCTTAAGCAGTCCGAGAATGACATAATACTTGAGATTGAACCACATTTTCCCTATAGCATTTTCTCACGCAATTTTTACTGAAAATAGACCCTTGCATTCGATCTATACACCACTGAAATAATAAGTTTTTCAGAAAATCAGTAGCGTAAGGTAAAGCACATAAATTTATTATCCTACTTTTTCTATGCATTCAATATTTGCAGTTCTCTGATGTTTGCAGATGATGGATAGCACACAATGGTTACATTCGATGTAGCTCCTTTCCTTAAGTTTACCTATGGTTGAAGATATCTCCCTACTGTGCAAACGAAACAAATGTCTAAGTTTACCAACAAGTTCTTTGGAGCCTTCAGGAAATATGTAGTCGACGTTCTTGTCGTCTTCTGCATTATTCACAACATTTTTTTCAGCAAAGCCGGCGGGGAGATGTGTGAGGGCGTCGAAAAAAATCACCGCTGTTTTCACCATCAACGCTGTCTTCATTATCATCCATAACCCTTCTCTTTTTCATCAGAGACATTACCCGTTTCTTCGTCAGCTCAAAAATCTACGAGTATCCTTTCCTTTGAAGGAGGAGTACCGTTAGCAACATTAGTCTTCGCAGCTACTGACGCTACATAATTTTTTTTAAGTTCGGTAAGTTAACGTGTCAATTTAGAAAGTGCATATTTCATACGAGCCGATTGCATGGCACAATGTTCATTGCTTATATTGGCCATAGTTCCCTCGCCTTATGTGAATATATTATGCAGCGTAATGTTAACAGGAGAAAGCGATGTCGTCACATACCGTTTCTCGGTAGGAGAAGGAATACTGTATTTGCAAAATTTGATGTGTTTATTTAAGTTATCACGTCGAGTGAAATACCTAGAACAGTTTTTGCAGCTAAAAATCACACGAGATGGGTTCATAAAACGGTCACTCTTTTCATGTCGCCGCGCATTGCTATTTTTGCTGAAGGACTTGACGCAGTAACAACATTGTTTCCCATGTAATTTTTGGGCAGTCTTTGAAGTTATGCATGTAGTTGTACATGATATACACGATTTCACATCGTCAGTGACTTGCATCGTCTTCTGCCGACTGACTACTGCCGACTGACTACTGCCGACCGACTCCTGCAGACTGATTAATGCAGACTGACTCCTGCAGACTGACTCCTGCCAAGATGCTACTGATTTGCTGGTTTAAAAAGTACTAACGTATGATACATGAATATACGTATTCATTTATATTTGCAGATAATTCATCAAGTTCATTAAAAAGTGTCGGGTATGAGTCATTGTTCATAGGGTGCGCATGGTCGATGCTGTTTTACAAGCTATTGCCCGTCGAATCCTCGATATAAACGAACAGTCGCTGGATAACTCACCATCTATACCGCTCACTCGCATGACCATGATAGTCGATGTAGCACCATTCGATCGGGACTCGAGCCAGCGACACACACACACAATCGCCAACATCTTCGACGCCCAGAAGCAAGTCGCCCCTTTGCGATGCATTTCGCAAAACTTTTCACGAACCATTCATCCATTATACGAACTTACCCTCTCGAATCACTTCACGAAACGCATTGAGAATTATCCATCTGATTGGAGGAACATTTCAGGTACTGCTCTTTTAAGGGGCCCGCATTATTCTTCCACAAAGCCATCTGTCATACATTTCAAATAAAATAAATAAGGGAGCACTCTAAGAAAACCAAAATACTAGATCGCTTCAGAACCCTAAAGGTGCAGATATTATTACACAAAGTTAAGTTTAGCTGGGCGGTTTAAAGAATTAAAAATACACTTTTTAAATTTTTTCAATTTTTTTTATTACAAATTTTAGAAGTAAAATTTTTTAAGTTATTCACACAACTAAAAAACCACGTGTGATAATAATATGGTCTCATGAGCAAGTAGTGTTTTACGCCTTCAGTCACTCGAGTGACCATATTTGCGAAACTGGCTGCCTTACACACTAATCTGGAGACAATCAAACTGGCTAACTTACCCATCATGGTCATTGGATTTCACTAAGTGGTAATTTCCGTCATGCACTTTTCACCTGTACATTGAACTGATTCGCCTGTAGAGAGAATATGGAGTGCACGGCACATGGTATCTTCGCTGTAGCCAAATTGAAAGTCGCTACAAGGTAATGCAATCTGAACTAAATCATGGAAGAACCATGAAAATTGAGGAAAAACAGTAAATTACTGGTGCATTACTGAACAGATTTTAGTAACTAATCAGAGACTTATAGTGCCCCACGTTGAATTGTGCTACTCCAACCCCCCAAGTGCACATTCTGCTGATTTACAATAAAACTGATGTACATGTTTGAAATTTTCTGTTAGCAAAGTTTTATCCACAAGAAGCTCATGTTATACTACAAAGGGGTTTCTGCATACTATAATTGTAAATTTTGAAGGTGAGTTTTAGGCGTACACATGAGCACAGTTCATTCCTATATCATGTTATGAATAACCCCCAATATAACACACCACGAGAAACGTTACTGAGGAATAGCCATGGTTATAGGAACCATCGATAGTGTTATAATAGGGACAGCCATATGATGTATTGAAGGGACAATCTAAATATTGTTGACATAGATAATAATACCAACAGCACTGTTTGTTGTATTCCTCTATGTGATTGTTTTTCTACTGTACATATGGTTGCTACAACAGAGCACTGCGTCCCTACTACAAAACATATAGTACCTCCAACAGAACAACTTCAACAGTATTTGGATTGTTTCCACAACAACTAGAATTGCAATAACCTAACAGAATGTAATGTTGCTGCTACACTCAAACTCGATTACAGAACTGTCCGGTACTAGCAACAGGACATTAAGTTATTACGATTCTGATTGTTGTGGGAACAATACATATATTGTTGAAGTTGTTCTGTTGGAGGTTCTTTCTGTTTCGTGGTAGGGACTTAGTGCTCTGCGTATGTACCCAACATTGGACTAGCCCAAAGTAACACAAGTATCAAAGTCGCATGGCCAGCAGTAACGAACATGTTTCTTTATATTTCCTAATGTTTAAATTACTTGCACTTTTATATTAATAAGATACATTTATCAACTTGAATTTAATTAAAGTACTTTACAAATTGGCTAGAGGAAGTATACATACATCTCAAAGCACTTCTTCACTTCGGCGCTCAAGACCTCGCTGTTAAGAGGCGCCGAAATCTCTTCACTTACTCACTTCTTTACAAATGAGTGTTCTAACAACAAATTCAAACCATGCTGTTTTTGCTAGCAATGTTGGCAGAAATGCAATGTTGGGACGCGGAGACAGGTTGTGCGCAGCCAGAGAGATATGTCTACCTCACCTTTAGTCTATGGCAGTAGCAACCATATGTAAAGTAGCATGTACAATCTGTTCAAGAATACAACGGACAGTTCTGATGGTATTACTACTCAGGTTGACAATATTTTGATGGTACCTACAGCCAATCAGTNCATGCTGTTTTTGCTAGCAATGTTGGCAGAAATGCAATGTTGGGACGCGGAGACAGGTTGTGCGCAGCCAGAGAGATCTGTCTACCTCACCTTTAGTCTATGGCAGTAGCAACCATATGTAAAGTAGCATGTACAATCTGTTCAAGAATACAACGGACAGTTCTGATGGTATTACTACTCAGGTTGACAATATTTTGATGGTACCTACAGCCAATCAGTTGGCTGTCCCTACTATAACAAGGTTCCTACGACCACATGCTCTTTTCTCAGCGTATCCAGACGAAGTGAGTGGAGAAGAAGTACACAGAGTGTGCTTACCGCGAGGAGGCTGGAGGAGTGCGTGGGGCGACTCCTGACGGACGGCGTGTTGAAGTGCTCGATGACCTCCCAGTTGGACTTCCTGGGCTGCTCGGCGGCGATGGCCGTCTTGGAGGGGCTCTCCGTCAGAGGCAGGTCGAGGCTGACCTGCCTCGGGCTGCTGTGCTGCCGCAAGCTGGCACTGCGCCACCCGGACCGCACCCGGGCCAGCGGCGAGCTGCCCGACATTTCCTGCCAACACACCAAACCACCCCTCCTTCACGCATCCTTGCAGCCCTAACTTAAAGTCGCTTCCAGCTTTCGCAAGTGGGAATAGTGCCGGACCATACCGCTTGCTGGTTAGCGGGTTTTCTCGGGGATCCTGTTTTCCCCAGCCCTTTCATTCCGGCGCTGCTCCTTACTTGCCTCTCTTCACCCTCATCGTCTCTCAAGACCTCAATGTTAACCGCCCAAATCTCTCCTCTCCACAACGTCTTCAAGAACAAGGAACAAAGCAAACATAAATACACAAACATGATCGAAACATACAGGTTGATTCACGAGGAGTCACCGCTAATCACAGGGCTTATTCCTTAGGTCGTTTGGAGCAAAATATATTATATGATTGTGGGGCCTATTCCCAATACTTACAGAGCAATTAGAAACATTTTAAAGGTGAAGGAAAAAAAACCCATTCAGAAGCAAAAGAAAATAATTATAAGAATTTACTTTTTACAGATGAGCATCAAACACTGTATCGCCGTATCCTTCTGTAAACAATGTACGTGGCCCTGCAACACACATGTCACCGCCAAAGGCTACAACCACAGTAAATGCGCAGGAACGCGCCATGTTCTCACAGTACACAGTGAAACAAGCAGTCACACTTCCCGATAGTCAAGGTTAGACGTTGTTCACTGCAATAGTCAAACGGACAGTATCATGTCACGAGCTGTTTACTGTAATGCGTTTCCAATTTTTAAAATTTTTCTGTAAATATTGCGAAGAGGGACCAAATTTGTATGACATAATTTTCTCAAAATTTCTTTAAACGGTATTCGCAATACAGCTATTCGACGCGACGAGCATTAGCCAATCAGAGCGCTCTCGCCAGTGACGAGCGACACGAGCGTGGGAGGCAACGCAGACGTTGAATTTGCCGGCGACGGACGGCGACGAAAAGAAGAAGAAGAAGGCTCTTTTGTACACATCTAGTCTACCATCTTTGCACGGTGAGTTTAATTTAATGTGACATTTAATATAAATGCGTTGTAATTACTAATATTAACTACTGAAACATATGTCCTTATGTTTATTTCGTGCAATGCGTTATTGATATCTGTTTTAATTTTCGTTCACATGTTTTTGCCTTTATAGTAAAATAAACTCAGAGCAGTATCCGTGTTTACTTTATTAATTTAGATTATATTTTAATTACTTGTACAAATATCAACAAACAATATGCGATAAGTACTTGTCAAGACCATAAACAAACCTATATACGTTTTTCGTACGTCTTTTGTGTATGAAAAATAAAACTTGCCAACTTGTACACCAGATAGGAGCATAGTCTGCATCAGCGATGACCGCCGATATTCTGTCGCTCAGGTGCGAATACCGTTATTAAACCGTCGTCGGCCGCGTCACTGTATTGTGAATACCGCTTAAGGAATAAGCCATGTTAGTAGTGGAAACTCCTCGTGAATCACTCTGTATACTATTAGCAAAGATAATGGAAAATCGGGAAAATTTTTTGAGCCAACATATTTCAGAAAAATTTCTAGCTAGTCTAGCCTTTCATGATTGGACGCTCTAGTTTTAGACTCGGAGAAGTTCTTAGCAGACCTGTCACAAACGTTCTGCTTTAGATTACCTACTAGAATTATCATTCGCCGAATTAAACAGCATAGTATACTTCTTGCAAGCATAATGCATAATATACACGGTGGTTACGTTGTATCGTTGTCAACGAAATTTGTGTGTTTATCTCTCTTATTTTAGTTCGAAAATTGAATTTTGCTGGAAGAAAAGTCTACCACGCTCGCCTTAATCTCTCTAGGATTTTCAAGTACCTATCAGTTATATTTAGTGAAGTACTTTGAAAAAAAAAAGTTAGTAAAATTAACGTGAACACTTAAGCAGGGTAACGATATTTTTGAAAATATCAACTTTTCTGTGATATGTAGGAACCTGGTAATATCACGATTTCATCTGGCAACAAGCAAGACTCCACGAACCTTTGTGCACTCGAGCCCCAGTGAGTTGTTCATTGGCTGATACTCCAGTTTTCCTTCAGACCAGGTAACATGGGATTCGGTTCTTGATTTCTTACAGGTCAGTTATTGGCTCAAATTCGTCCAGGACGTGTCTTATTAACTGCGATCCAGTAGTAAGAGTAAGTGAAATGTGCGTGAGTATAGCTTGTCCTGAAATGAACTCGCGAAATTTGCGTGTCTCTAGTGATATGATAATGGGGGTAGTCACAATAACAGAATTGCTTGCTTTATACTGCCCTTGTTTAAGTTATCAAACTGTTATGGGCTTCCGTGTATTTAGTTGTCTCTCAAATTAAATTAAATTAATAATTATTATTATTAGACATTGCCGCTCCTCCTGATTCTCGCAGGCATCCCCAGACCATTTGACATTTTTGACGGTATGACAAGCAAAGCTCTGAACTTTAAAGTCGCCTGCGATTTATAAACATCGAATCAAACTTATCACTTACAGATTTTACTGCACGTGTAATGCCAATCTTGCATCAACTAAAATGATATTCGCGACTACAAAGGCTCTCGCAGGAACAGTTTAAAAAAAAAACCATAAAAACTCACGCGAAGCTGAAACGAAACGTGCAAATGAAAGCCCTGTGACGCAGGCCGTGTGTATCAAAGGATACACGTTACACGTTGTTCTCACACGTCAGTCACTGGTAGCTCCCCGCCTCGTCAATTCCAGTTGATCCTGGGCGCTGCGAGGGCACGGGTCGTCGATTTCACACGACTGGATTCGCGCGGGGTCAGATGTCACGGGGTCACGCTACCAAGTAGGCAAGAAGAATGGCTGAGTGATTTCTGTGAGACGGTACACTCAGAACAAGATGAAAACTTAAACAATGACGAGAAAACATATTTATTTTTAGTGATTACAAAACGTTTTGTCAAAAACTCCACGCCAAATATTTTGTGATGCAGCTTCACGTGGTCGTCGCCGAGATGCACCTTCAGTGCTTTTGTAAAATAGTGGGACAAATGTGACTGGCCAATCAGAGGTGAGGCAGCAGACGATGGCGATGCGACAGTGTGCGACAGAACTTGTTCTAACGCACCTGCGACTGTCGCATGAGGCAAGGAAGAATAATAATACAAGTAGCATATTTGTATGAACAAAAACGTAGGTATGCATGTGGTGAGCATTTTAATATAATAATAGTCCATGTTATTTAAACAGTCTGCTTATTTGAATGGGTTACTAGTTGCCCGTATTATTAAGTTGGAAACATTTAGAGAAATACATACAACTGATGTTAGTTTTTTTCTTGTAGTTTTTAATTTTGTATAGAAAATTTAAGAGATGTTGTTTATATTTATTTCATTTAAATCCATAGATGTTAAAATATAACTTTTTAAAAATAATAAAGCAATTTAAGTAAATAAACAAACTTAAACTTTGCCTAATCATACTAGTTTCGTTAATTTTAGTTTCCACTTACGACTATAGAGTGTATTAAACACACATAAACGCAACGACAATGTCACGCTATTGTACAATCGACGGTAGACGGGTGTAATGTGCGAAGGTCGCAGGATGTCGTGTTGAACTGCCACACAATTGTAAACAGACTTTTCTTCGAGAACTTACGTCATAGGGCGCCCGTCAAAATATTGGGAGACGATCTGGCAACAGCCGGTCACGGGGCCGCGGTTGTGTCGTAGTCAGACCACGTTCCTTCTGTTACTGTCAGCAGCTGAGATTACTGACGAGTGTTATTTTATTTACTGATCCTGCTCAAGAGCCACTGGCAGGAGGTGTTCTGGCGTCTGGACTCACTGGGGCTCGAGTACCCAAAGGACCAGGTGACACGGGATACGGTTCTTGTTTACTTACAGGTCAGACCCGCTCTGCAGCTATACGCGACCCTCGCCGCTCCGATGAGGGCCCCATTTCATCACCAGGTACGGTAATTTTCGGCGGTCATTCTTAAAGGTTGAAACTTTGTACGGGGAAATGTGACAACCCGTCACAATTTAATGTAGCATAATACATTTTAATAGATATTGTACGCGAATTTTCTTTTGCCCGGCTTACACTGCAGAACACACGAGGAGAAGTACAACCCAACAGACATGTGAACAATAAAACTCACCAAATTCAATTTCAATAATACCACCAGGCAGATACTTACTAAAACGTGTCACCGTCTGCGGGACAACATGCTAAACAGAATAATACCACAACTAACTACAGACGAACTACGGTAAATGAAAAATTTAATAGGATTTAATAAGCAAAGTTTGAATATATTATGATGTACTGGCATATTAGAAATTAAATTTGAACTATGCATAAAACAATTATAGTTCCAATTACCTAAGTACTTGAATAGGATTAAAATTAATAATTCATAACTCTCAAATTATAGATATTGCGGCCGACACTAGCTAGCCAACATTTATTTTTGAGCTTGGAAACTGTATTATAGGGCATGTCTCTTTCTCACCGGGTCTTCGTGGGAAAAACTTTATGCAAACTGAATCAAAATTAAACTTTAATTTAATCGTGGTGAAGAATGGCTTATCTGAGAATTTAAATATGTTGATTGTCGTAGGCAGCAGCTAGCCGAAACATCCCTGTAGCATAAAACTGTAGACGGCTCCGCAGCTGTAGTAGATCCTCTTCTACGTCGAGCTCTTCCCTAAATATTAAGCTCACGGGCTTATATGTGCGTAATACAGTTCTTGCACATTCACTTTGTAAATACACGGAAGGCGAAACCTATATAATATTTAATCATGGCTGTAATCCGAACTTCTTTGCTTGTAATCTTCATCGCGTCTTCGTACCATCGTACTTGCCTGATTTTATAATTATTCGGACTCGTGTATCAACAAATTAATGCAAATTGCTAGCTGTGTGATCACTAAACAACCACAGCCCTAGCGAACAATCCAATGTGGCTTAAAACTTCCTTTAAAACAATTTAAAACGTTCGCAGAGAAGGTAAAAATGTTCAACAATCTTATTTAAAATTAATGAATTTTCTCATAGGCTAGCTAGTATCGCCTCACATAGTTATAACTTGAAATACTTGCGCATAACAAAATGTTGACAATTTTCTTTCTTAAGGAGAGATTAATTTCTTTGCCAGTTCTGACTTTAACTAAATATCTTTATATTACATACAAACGAAACTGACAGTTCAGCTGGCTGATGAGAAGGTCTAACCAACATGAAAAGCAATTTCAAAAGAAATAAATAATCCGTACGGCATTCAATTATGGTTTATAAGATAGTTAAAAAAATCTACACTCTCAAATTATATACGTCTGTTTTCTCAAAACTAAATCATCAATATAATTAAAATTCAACGTGTTACAGCTCAGACTACTCGTCTCCTATCAAGGTGGAAATGGGTTCAAATCCCGGCAGGGTCACCGGGAATTTCGCATGCGGGAAACGTGGCGGACGTTGCAGCTGGCTGGTGGGTTCTCTCAGGGCACTCCTATTTCTCCCACCATTGCATTCCGTCACTGCACTGTCTTCACCTTATATACCTCTCCCCCAGCTGCTAAACACCACGCAGTTAGATCTGTTCAATAGGCATTTTTTTTTCTTTTTGAAAGATTTTTATAGTTTTCGTGAAATAATATCGATGATAATCTAATAGAAAAACAAAATCATTTGGTAAAAAATGCTTATCATATTTTTGTAGAGTAACTATTAGTTTTTTTTTAACTTATATAACAGATTCGTACACTTTTCAAAAAGAAATATTTTAATACAATGTTTGATTTCAGCTACACTGTTTATTGAAGTCACAGAAATAGCATATTTTTAATTGAAATTTTATTTCAGGAGTTAAAATCTTAACATAGGAGAACCGCGTAACAGATTTGTAAGAAATTTTCTTAATGACATTCTATTAATATAAAAAACGGAACTGTATCGTAACGTATTATTTTTGTGTCCTTTTATGAAATACACGAGAATTTTTTTTTATTATTATAACTTGTTTAATTATTCTTTGAAAAGTCATTTTTTTCATACTTTCATACTTTTTTAAGACTATTATTTCACGTCACAACGACAAATAATGCCATAAGTATGATAATAGCGTATAAAATAATTTTAACCACTTGCTCCTACATAAACATCTCAACTCTCTCAACTAGCAGACCACGCTCTGTTGTATGTGCCCGAACTCTAAATCAGTTTGTTTTTTATCTCTTAATTTTTTATCTAGCTTATCCCTTCGTCTTGATGTTGTACATTCCTTGTTACTTTCTACGTTCCCATAAACTATGGTAACACCCGGTTTTGCAATCTACAGAACTATCCAGTTTTATAGTGCATTAAACATGAATTCCCTGGCATTTTTTTAAAGAAGGGGTACGCTCTTAATTCAGGTATGTTTAATAAAACATCTTGAAATTGCTGCATTTTATTTTCATAACCTCACAAAATTTTTATGGCGTCCGATGCTATCAAAGTTAATGCGCTGTTCCGTCCAATTCGTGAAATTCCAGAATGATAAAAAAATTTTGTAAATCTGACAACGGCATTATTACATAATCATTTACTGTAAGTGTCGGTAGTATACTGTGGATTGAAAAACGTGGAACCGGAAAAAGATTATACGTGATAATTATACAACCAACTATTTTGTGTGACGATAAACGATATTACGCACCTATAACAAAATGTGGTCGTAAACTTTTAAAAATGTTTTTAAAACTTTTTTGTTTTCTAATGCTTTAAGTTCATAAAATTACAGTTAAAGTGCAACGTAGACAAAATTGCTGAATCTCACCTTAGCTCTTTGAGTAGAAATGAATAAAAAAGGAGTTAATTTTTCAGCTTTGTTGATATATGATGTTCATGGTTAATTTATAATTTCTGAAGCCATACTCGGGGTTTTATTTTTGCCTCGTTTTGCAACCTTCGCTATAAATAAGATTTACTTTGCCATTGACTGTCTCACTTTATTCATGCGTCGTACAAGAGGAAATAAAGGAATTTTTAGGAAAGCGTTTATGTTAATAATATGAAAATTCTTATTATTATGTATATAAAATCAAAACTTTACACTTCAGTAGCCATACGTTAACATATTATACTCGCAATACAACCTCAGGTGTGGGAATTATTTTTATTAACTTGCTGCCAACCTAACTGGGGGCCCTGCATTCAAGTCTGTGCTGTAGTAGAGGTGCAGTTATTGGTAATTATTATTTTCCAATGGTTGATTTAAAACGTGCTCACTTTACCAACATTTCGATCGATCTTTGTTTACTGAAAGTAAATGTTACAATCATCGTATATTGCAACAAATAGCAACTTTCGTCCACCACTTTGTAAGATAGGATAACGCCACATTACGAAATAAATTTTTATGTCATATCTCGTAAACAGTCTACCGATTCCTACCAAATTTGACAAACAAGTAGTACTACGGTATGCCATGTAAATTTGTGCATATTTTCCAAATGATGGCCATGTAAACATTTTAACTTAGTATGCAAAATTTGCTGTCAAAGCAGTATCATTAAAGGCGGAACCAAAAACATATGACATAATAATAAGACAATTACCGTGAACAGACTTTAGATTCCTTTGTTTTTTTGGTAACTGTGGACTGGGTATGCTGAAGTTTTGCTGTGAATAACGTGTTACTTCATTAGGCAGCCAGTTCGGCTCTCGCACAGTGGCTCGCACTCGTGAAAGTTTGAAGAGGCGAAGACGCAGGGAGAGGGCGGTCTGCTGTTGCGAACGAGCAGTAACGGCAACCGCGTCTACACACAAACGGCGCAGTGTTGAAAGGACGAGGAGCGNGGGGGGGGTGTTGTTGTAATAGCTGCAGCAAAGAAGGCAGGAGCGTGCAGTGTGGCTGTGAGAGATGGAACTCATTTAACTTACAACTGAACGACACTGTTATTATAACGGCGGACTAGACGGATACGGATCACCGATGGAAACAATGCTAGATTCAAACTTGAATTTGGGGGGGTGGGGGTGAGAGAGAGAGATTTAAGAAGACGAGGGTACAAAATATAGCCGGGAAATTGCACATAATTTTTTAACTCATCGGAGGTTTCTGGAATTAAAATATTAAATTAGCGTTAAACATTTGGCCAAATTTAATTTTTCTTGTTTGCATATATCTTATCCCACGGCTCTTAACTTCAACAAAGTGGATTCTAAACATGTCTGGTTAGTTATCTCCTTTTTNTGCATATATCTTATCCCACGGCTCTTAACTTCAACAAAGTGGATTCTAAACATGTCTGGTTAGTTATCTCCTTTTTGCATCGAAGTTTAGGGGTCCCTTCTTCTGTAGATAAAATTCTCCGTATACTTGATATACTGTATCAGTTGTAATTTGGAAAGCAGTCTGGCACCGCGCCAGAGTAGGTATGCTGCACACATTCCAATAGCGCAGAAATAGCCAAACACCATCACATACACGCAAGAAAACATTTCTATAAGTACGCGGGTAACGGTTGTANTATAGCGCAGAAATAGCCAAACACCATCACATACACGCAAGAAAACATTTCTATAAGTACGCGGGTAACGGTTGTAAGGTTAATGGGTGGCGCGATATTTGCACATACTAGCAACAAAGGCTACCCCTGGGCCAGAGGGGGTTCGAATCCAGGGTACGCGTTTGATGTGTTCGCCGTATCTAGATTTAAGTTTAATTCAGTTTGGCACAAAAATGGTTCCACGAGAAGTCGTTTGGCGTTAATAAATCCAGTTAAATAATCTTACAATGTTTAATGTGACACTTGATGCCTTTTTTTTTTTTGCATGTTTACCTACACAGAAAATCCAAGCAATGGTGAAAACTACTTAGTCTTTATCTTTAAGTATCCAGTAGACAGGTTTTTTACTACGCAGATCTAAATTATTTTCTTGACTGAACTCATATCCGACATCCCGTTTTAATGCAAGATTTGATTCGATACTATTACATATATACCACTGTTACGCTGCACGAGAAAAGAGATAAATGCAAAAGCAGGCCTATATCTACACAAGGCTTGGTTGTTGTTAAGCCATAAAAGTCTGTGCAACGTCCCAGAAATACGACACAGTGAATGAAAAGGTTAAAATGTTGATTCTTTGTTTCAGCCTTAAAAGTTCTGAGCTATTTGCTTAACTAAATGAAATATTAATTTGCGAGCTGACTATTCTTAATTTTCCTTTTTAAAGTGCAGGCTATATTAACCCGATGAAACGAAGTTCAACTGAAGTAGATCTACAATAGATAAAATTAACTTGCTTGTAGCTAAACTTTTGTACTCCGGAGAACATATGATGTAACATTTACTAAACCTTTTCGTTGTGTATAAACAGGTAGTTCGATAGATCAAATAGTGTTTCCTGTGCACAGCAGAATTCAACATAGTGATTTTTGTGGGAAAAGTAATTTATGGATTACTTACTATACACGTGTAAATAACACATACGCGTTGTTCCTGCCCAAACAGGGCCAAGATATATTACAGTGTATGGTAGGAGATTATTGGTAAACATTTCCGACCGTCTGATCCAAGCGAAGTATCTACCTGTCGATCCCAGCCAGCCTGGGGGATGGGTACNTTGGTAAACATTTCCGACCGTCTGATCCAAGCGAAGTATCTACCTGTCGATCCCAGCCAGCCTGGGGGATGGGTACGATGAATGGTATCGATGGAGCAATGGTGAAATGAAGAAAGGAAGAAACAAAGGATACCCCGAAAAAAAACCCATCCTTACACATTTTTCTGTCCGTCACATCAACACCTCTTGTTCTGTGTAAAAATGTACAGAGATTTACACCAAACACATGTATTGCATTATACGCACATATGAAAGAAAAACTGAAATATTAAGAAAGGGCAGTGTGCAAAACATCTAACACCATGTTTATAAACAATACATTAGTAAGTGTCTTGAATTACTGTTCCGTTATTTCCAACGCCCTGTGTAGCGTAAAAAAAAATTCGGGGAAAAAAAATGCTTGGGCAACGGATGATTACCACAGAAACGTGTGAAATGTTATTAAGTATTACTTGTTGACACATATTCCATAAGTTTCCTCAACCGGCGACCATTACACGAATATAGCGGCTACATCTAAACACCTAATGAATTATTCGTTTTAAAAAACCAACTATTTTATATTAAAATAAAATTTTTATATCTCCAAAATAAATTTTGCCAATCGAAANACTATTTTATATTAAAATAAAATTTTTATATCTCCAAAATAAATTTTGCCAATCGAAATATATATTTTGCTAAGTGAACAACACTGATAGTCAATTAAAATATTGATTTTATAACAAAAAATTTTGTGTAGTGGTCGCACTACTCGCCTTCCACCTAGGCGAACCGGGTTCGATTCCCGGCGAGGCCGCTCTTGGATTTTCGCATGTGGGAATCGTGCCGGACGACGCCGCTGGTTAGCGGGTTTTGTCGGGGATCTCCCGTTTNTTGGTAAACATTTCCGACCGTCTGATCCAAGCGAAGTATCTACCTGTCGATCCCAGCCAGCCTGGGGGATGGGTACAATGAATGGTATCGATGGAGCAATGGTGAAATGAAGAAAGGAAGAAACAAAGGATACCCCGAAAAAAAAACCCATCCTTACACATTTTTCTGTCCGTCACATCAACACCTCTTGTTCTGTGTAAAAATGTACAGAGATTTACACCAAACACATGTATTGCATTATACGCACATATGAAAGAAAAACTGAAATATTAAGAAAGGGCAGTGTGCAAAACATCTAACACCATGTTTATAAACAATACATTAGTAAGTGTCTTGAATTACTGTTCCGTTATTTCCAACGCCCTGTGTAGCGTAAAAAAAAATTCGGGGAAAAAAAAATGCTTGAGCAACGGATGATTACCACAGAAACGTGTGAAATGTTATTAAGTATTACTTGTTGACACATATTCCATAAGTTTCCTCAACCGGCGACCATTACACGAATATAGCGGCTACATCTAAACACCTAATGAATTATTCGTTTTAAAAAACCAAGTATTTTATATTAAAATAAAATTTTTATATCTCCAAAATAAATTTTGCCAATCGAAATATATATTTTTCTAAGTGAACAACACTGATAGTCAATTAAAATACTGATTTTATAACAAAAAATTTTGTGTAGTGGTCGCACTACTCGCCTTCCACCTAGGCGAACCGGGTTCGATTCCCGGCGAGGCCGATCTTGGATTTTCGCATGTGGGAATCGTGCCGGACGACGCCGCTGGTTAGCGGGTTTTGTCGGGGATCTCCCGTTTNCTCTTGGATTTTCGCATGTGGGAATCGTGCCGGACGACGCCGCTGGTTAGCGGGTTTTGTCGGGGATCTCCCGTTTCCCCCGCCCTTGCATTCCAGCGCCGTTCCATTCTCACCCCGCTTCACCCTCATCGGCTCTCAATACCTCTATGTTAAGAGCAACTCAAATCTCTCCACTACACGATAGGCCTCGATCGTCCTATATTTTTATCCCATTTTCTCATTTCACCTTCAGATTCAAATTACCAGCAGCTGGAGTAGGGTAAATCGACTGGATTCCAAGTTCATCTGGTTCCCGCGTGCAACAGCACTCAACGTACGTGCTTTCCGTCCGCCTTAACCACTAAACACGTGGAGGGGGCCCGGGCGCGCGTTATTAGCCGCGGATTCCGAGCCAGGCTCTGCGCGCGGGCGCCTCATCTGCATTTCATTCGCTTCGCAACGTTGCTGATGACTCCCTGATGAGTTAACGACGGTGGGCGGGAGCTACAGGATTACAGTGTCCCGCCAGATCAATAACAACTGCCGCGTAAACAAGTTCATTACGGTAAAGGCCGTTCACGATAATGTGGGCACTTTTGAAATCAACCTTAGAAAAAAGTCACTGCTCCTACCTATATAATATAATAAAGGGCATACTGATTGACATTGGCCAAGTAAAGTTGGTAATGATGGAGGGAAAGTGGTTCCATGTCTTAAAGTCGAATAAAAAATGTTACGTAACCATTTGTGGTAACTTAAATTATGTCTTTCGCTTTCTGTTTTTTTTTATGCATCTGAGTGTAAAGATGAGCAGATTTGTAGAATATTTACTTTTCTAATAATTTCATGGTGTTCTTGACTGACGCGTGAATGAAGTGATAAAGCCCACGGCAGTGTTAATTTTACATAGCGCGGAAGAATACACAACGTGCATACAAGTATATCGTAAGCAGGGCTTTCAAAGTGCTCAGTTTACCGCAAACAGCCTATACGCGGAAACGATCTGGCAGCAGTCTCTGCACACTGTNAGGGCTTTCAAAGTGCTCAGTTTACCGCAAACAGCCTATACGCGGAAACGATCTGGCAGCAGTCTCTGCACACTGTCAGATATTTCTGTAGATTCAGATAAGCTCTTACGGAGATGTAGAGTTAATTTACGAAAAGGTACTTCGTAATAACGAATATCGGAAATGATCTCCGTAAATATAAAATACGGAAGCTCTTCATATTATTATGGCTTCGATTTTGAGACACCAACAATGCAGATACCCGAAGCGTGTAAAACCTCATCTTCACAATACTACTTCATCTAAGATAGTAGTAGGTTAGTGCGAATCACTCATGGAGTGCCAATTCGTTGATTCTTGTTTAAATTCCGCTACAGGACAAAACCTTCTGTGTACACAGCGAAACACGCACATAACGAAAATAAAACAATATTTTCGTAACCTCGTTTTATAAACCGCAAATACGGCAAGCGCTCTAACATGACTTAAAACTAAGTCAGACGCGTCCGTCACTTTCGTGTAATATCAATATTTACAAAATACTTCATGTCAATGTGTGGTAGGTGAGTCTTTCGAGATACTGATTGTTAATTTTTCAATTCATGTTCAAATCTCACTAGAGCACTAGTTATTTAAACTTTTTTTTTTAATTTTTAGGTCATACACAGTGAAATACATTACAAAAATAAAACTATTTTTATTACTCCTGTTTGAAAGCCTGAAATGAAAAAAAATCGCGCACACTCTAAGGTGACTAAAAACTAAGAAGGTTATGATGCATCATTCCATATAAATTTCATGTTTACAACATTATCTTCTTACAAAGCGTGGTAGGTGAGTGGATAATGTGTATAAAGCGACGAGAACTATAAAAGCAATACCTTTATGCAGCAGCTATATTAATTTAATTCTAAATTCCACAACCTAATTTTTACTAAATAAAACTATAATGCAGCTTGGGGAACAAAACCCCAGAAACCAGCATCTCGTGCNAGGGCTTTCAAAGTGCTCAGTTTACCGCAAACAGCCTATACGCGGAAACGATCTGGCAGCAGTCTCTGCACACTGTTAGATATTTCTGTAGATTTAGATAAGCTCTTACGGAGATGTAGAGTTAATTTACGAAAAGGTACTTCGTAATAACGAATATCGGAAATGATCTCCGTAAATATAAAATACGGAAGCTCTTCATATTATTATGGCTTCGATTTTGAGACACGAACAATGCAGATACCCGAAGCGTGTAAAACCTCATCTTCACAATACTACTTCATCTAAGATAGTAGTAGGTTAGTGCGAATCACTCATGGAGTGCCAATTCGTTGATTCTTGTTTAAATTCCGCTGCAGGACAAAACCTTCTGTGTACACAGCGAAACACGCACATAACGAAAATAAAACAATATTTTCGTAACCTCGTTTTATAAACCGCAAATACGGCAAGCGCTCTAACATGACTTAAAACTAAGTCAGACGCGTCCGTCACTTTCGTGTAATATCAATATTTACAAAATACTTCATGTCAATGTGTGGTAGGTGAGTCTTTCGAGATACTGATTGTTAATTTTTCAATTCATGTTCAAATCTCACTAGAGCACTAGTTATTTAAACTTTTTTTTTTAATTTTTAGGTTATACACAGTGAAATACATTACAAAAATAAAACTATTTTTATTACTCCTGTTTGAAAGCCTGAAATGAAAAAAAATCGCGCACACTCTAAGGTGACTAAAAACTAAGAAGGTTATGATGCATCATTCCATATAAATTTCATGTTTACAACATTATCTTCTTACAAAGCGTGGTAGGTGAGTGGATAATGTGTATAAAGCTACGAGAACTATAAAAGCAATACCTTTATGCAGCAGCCATATTAATTTAATTCTAAATGCCACAACCTAATTTTTACTAAATAAAACTATAATGCAGCTTGGGGAACAAAACCCCAGAAACCAGCATCTCGTGCGNCCACAACCTAATTTTTACTAAATAAAACTATAATGCAGCTTGGGGAACAAAACCCCAGAAACCAGCATCTCGTGCGCACAGATGTTACATTTAACAACGGAAGCTAGATTTCAATATCCCACTAGCACATTTGCAGTTCTCCTTCCGTTATTGGTCGTGTGCTTCCGTCGAACACAAAAGTGGTATTGGGTTACTCCAGCACTTAACGTCTGTGATTCGCGGGCACGCAGCTAAGAAGCGCAGCAGTTGAAACCATCCAATCGTGAAAGTGGACTGAAAAACAACCTAACAGGAAATTTTTCTCGAAAATCGGGTGGCCCTAGTTATAAGCATGGGACCATTAATAAGGGTCATCATTGGTGTTACATGAGAAGGTGTAATTCGGTGTTCGAACGGAAAATAAATTGCCGAAGCGCGAGGCAAGCGGGGAGCTGGTTGGCCGCAGGCGAATGGTCGTGGGAAGAAGCGAGAGCTGATTGGCTGGCGGTATTCAAGGCGATTAGTTCCGCAAGGAAAAGAAACGAGACACTTGGCATCGGGAGCTTGAGAGAAGAGAACGTGTGTGTGGGGCTACCAGACGTCCGGCAAAAGGTACCAGTTATCCTTTTAAGCATTTGTTTTGCGTCCGGCAGGAATTTTCGTGGCGATCAAAAATGTTTGGCATTTTCGACCGTAAAAAGATTTTTTTTCAACTTATTTCTTTCATATTATTAGTTTTTGTGCAACAAATCTTACATCTAGCTGTGATTTCAACATTCACCTCTTTAATCTTTGAAAATATACACGTTCAGGATTCTTTTAAAACTTCTCATTCAGATTTGTTGTTGTTTTTACTGAATAGTGTGTATANGAAAATATACACGTTCAGGATTCTTTTAAAACTTCTCATTCAGATTTGTTGTTGTTTTTACTGAATAGTGTGTATAAAAATATTTGTTGTATAAACAACTGTGTTCATACAAGTTTTTTCGTACTTGGCTTTCAAAATTTATGTTAAGTGAAAGGGAACATTATCCCATGGTATAATACAAATTTTGAAAATTGTTTGTAATTGCAATGATTTGGCCAGGCTAGTTATTTTCATTTTTCAATATTATTAGGTTTACGTTACACGCTAAAATATTTAATGTATGACTCTCCCGTATAAATTATCCATCTAGACTGTTAAATAGGGGCATCCATTTGATAGGTTGTAGATACCATCTAAATATAAAGATAGATAGTAATACTGTATTACTGTCTGTGATCTTATCAGCTACTGTGCATATGGTTGCTACCTACAGCAGAGCACCGTGCTCCTATTACAAAACAGATAGTACCTCCAAGATAAAAACTTCCATAAATATTTAGATTGTCCCCACGAGAATAACAATTTTAATAACCTAACAGAACATTCTGTAGCTGCTGCCCTCAAACCCGACTGTAAAACTGTTCATTACCAGCAACAGAACATTATGATAGGTTATAACAATACTGATTGTGGTGGGAACAATGCAAATGTTGTTGGAGTTGTTCTGTAGGAGGTACTATCTGTTTTGAAGTAGGAACACAGTGGTCCTCTGCAGCAACCATGTGTACAGTAGTGGGTACAATAAAAGACATGAATAGAACAAACAGTTATGTTAGTATTACTGTGTATGCTGACAATATTCACATAGTACCTACAAACCATCAGACGGCTATATTAGCAGACTATATGGTTCCTACGACCATCTTAATTTTCTCGGTGCTCCTTTTTTTTAACGAAATGCACTTTTCAAGTGAATAACCTCCTTGCCATCCTCACTATGCGTAGAGACCCCATCATTTCGCGTTATAAAATGGGACCAAGCTAAACTCCTCAGTTCTCTGTATACTCAAACAGAAGTGACTTGTCCATTGGCTGCCACCACACACAGAATACATTCTCCTGTGTAACCCAGCCAATAGAAATGAAGCTACCAAGAGTGCTAGGGGTTTACTGTTGTTTCTGGGTTCTATGAGTGCATGTTCAATGACAAACGTGAATATAGCATATTCTTGTACGCAGTCTTCTTTGGTACTGTATTATAATGAGAAATGATGGTAGGGTCTCTACCCATGCGTGTGTTTCGCGTCGTCAAAAATTAGAACCTCCGGGGAACGCATGATCACAATCCAGGTCTTCACGGAAGGCTGGATTGCGAAACAGACAGGAATTCACGGGAGAATAGCAAACCAAGTGTGCTAAGTCCTACGTACACGTCGGTGTTCCCTGCGCTGAGCCCGCCACCGCGAAAGACAACTACCAACTTAACAATCGGTAGGCCGCAGAACTAGATCAATTGTTCTGTTGAGAGAGCGCACTAATCCTGCTCAAGCAAGTCTCTGCTATTTTGTTAATCATTTATTGTCGAGGCCGGAATAATGACTGTCTCAAAAATCCAACCACAAAGGACCTTACAACTGTTATGGTCTGCACTCTAAATCCGAATCAGTGATATCAATCAGTGAAATAACGTTCACTAAATGTCATTTGATAAGCTACTGCTTACGGGCGAATCAAACAAATTAACTGGGAACAAGTGATTTTGTATAGCAGTAACATTATTGGCATTCATTGCGAAATCACAAATGAATCAGTAAAATTCAAACACTACATTCGTTAGTTATCTGGCACTGATTATCAGTTGCTCAATTCTCACTGTTTTCACTGATTTGGCTCAATTCTCACTGATTCAAGTTGACAGTGTGCGGCACACGGCCTATGGATAACTTTCTGAACGCCACTCTGCCTCTAGGCAGGAGTGTCAGGAACTGTTTGGTGAAATTTTAAGCGGTGGCCTGGTGCACAAAAGTTTGAACTTTAAACAAATTCAAATATTTTATATGAAGATGTTTCCTTGCCCCGTATAATTTCAACCAAAAATCTTGTTCTGAAGCTAGTCCTACTCTGAATACTAATATTCACGAAATTATTGGGCAACGGATTTAAACTGCGATTTTTTAAACTCTCTTGCTACCTCATTTCAATTACCACCCCTATCGCAAAAAATATATATATACACATATATGTGTGTGTGTGTACACGTACACGTACACCTCTCTCTCTCTCTATCTCTCTCTCTCATTCAAAGCTCGACGTATTAAAATTAAGGATGCAATATGTATAATTAAGTAGGACATTTAAATATGGATGCGTTTTGCAGTTAACGGACGAGTGATGTAAAAAAAAATCACGTGAATATAAAATTGAACGTACGAAATTGTGGCAGATTGCCTACCTTGATAGGCAAAATGCAACATTAACTCCGAACAGAACGTACGCGGGCTATTACTGCCAAACTACGCAGCTTGGTATGCATGCATTCAGCTCTAAATAACGTGTACTAGCATCTAACGAACAAANTATTACTGCCAAACTACGCAGCTTGGTATGCATGCATTCAGCTCTAAATAACGTGTACTAGCATCTAACGAACAAACTGTTTCTACAGCGCACTGAACCTTACGGAGTAACTCAATTCTACAGCCATCGCAGTTATCGCATGTGCGTATTATTTACAAGTTCGCCATTTACAAGCAAGCATTTTAGGTAAACTTAAAACACACAAATATTCGATGGGTGACAAGTTGAGTAAACGGGCAGGCTCATTGTAAAACAAATTTCCAGTAAACTTTCTGAACTTCAATGGAAATTTTTAATTTATACATAGTATGTAAATGATAGCACACTTCAGGCTGCAATTACATGTATAGTCTACTAACGATTTCTTCACGCTCTTTAAATTAAAATTTTGAAAAATCACTCCATGTACGACGTGTTTGGTAGTTTTCTAAATATGCCACGTGTCACAAGCGTTTTTTTACTTCTATTAACATGGAATGATTTTAATTCTGGTTAAACTCGACTTTTGCATATACATTGTCCACAAATTTTAACATTTAATTTCTAATAAAGATGAATAAAATAGAGAGAAAATAGGCGTGTTGATAATGCCTAGTAAGAAATAGTTATTATGCAAATTATCATTCAATCGAGTGCGCAAGAGTGCGGTGCATGGTCCATTTGGTGCAATTTTCTAGACTTACGGTAGTTAAGATTTGGACTATCCTGAAAGTATAACTCGAGCAGGGCTTCAGAAAAGTTGTAAGTAACTGAAGTTCGGAACTCCCTTACACACTCGAATCTTTCCTGAGCAAATATATAAATATGGATGTATAAGGAAAAAAAAATGTCATTCGCGCTTTCTCACAACACGTAGATGTGGTGCATTTGTGAATAATTTCTGAGAGTGTATGTAAATGTTGAAACATGACTACAGCACTACTGGGTAAACCAGAGTTGTCGTTATCTTGCTGGAAACTGAATATCCCGCACTCAGCCAGTAAAGGCAACAACACACGATGCCACTTGATGTTTTCAACACTACGCAGTGCATTCAAATAACCTAGTGTCGCTACCCGTGACAAAAAAAAAAGGCCTTATGTGATGGCTCTTCAGACCGTTGTGCCAGTAACAGGCGACACTGTGCCGCTGTAAAGGGATTCATCAAAACTCTGGCATGGTGGTAACCTGTTCCCAAGCAAAAGCATGATTCGTCGCTAACGACAAAACGTTGCCAGTCCGTAGCAGCTCGTGTTCTCTGTAGTCAATAATGTGAAAGGAAGTAAAGACATTGATGTGTTAATGGCAGAGCGAGCGTATTTCGTCGGGGTCACAGATNAGTCAATAATGTGAAAGGAAGTAAAGACATTGATGTGTTAATGGCAGAGCGAGCGTATTTCGTCGGGGTCACAGATCTACTGTTGCTAAGCATCTGGAAGGGTTTCTGGTAGCGACACGGTGCTCTAGAAAAAAAAACTGTCACATGTCACCGGATGGCGGAGAATTAAATCGGTGGCCCTGTTCGTGCCTGCCTGACAATCAAACTGTCCTTCCTCCTTAAGATCTGTTGGGTGTCGTCCAGAACCGGTCCACTTCATATGGGTAACTAAGTAGCCCCTGATCCCAACACACACTGGGTGTGAAGTAGGAACGGTCCGAATGATAGGAAATTCGGCGCGCCGCCCATTCTGTATGTCGCAATTCTGTTATACGGTCTCAGTAAAGCTCTCAATTATTCGCACGTCTGTCTCATTTGTCTCCTCAGCGCGCATTTAGCTCATTTATCATGTCTGGCAAATACTGTGCGTACCACACCACATAAATTCTTCTGAGTACTGTAGTTCACACAAAGAGTGCCTTCAGTACCATCGTACGACATATGTGCACATGCCAAGAAACATTATTCGTTTGATATCATCTACCAATGTGCTTATTTACCAACTTTCGTGGTTACCGAATTATTTATACAGAACGCGCAAATTCTTATGGCAATGAGTACACAGATGCAGTTGGCGTTCACTGACACAGGACATGTTATATACTTAGTTTGAAAGAAGCTCTTTTTAGGAATCCTTTAGAACCAAAACGATTTAAATTTAAAATACGAGTAATACCAAATAGTTATTAATTTGTTTACGTGGTACATTCTGCATTCTCACAAACTTGGCATTCAATATTAAATGAAAATAATTTAATGCTATATAACTTATGAAACAAAAACTCACCATGCGAGCGCGGGCCGCATCCGCTTCGCGCGAAAACATTACAGATTAATTCGTGGAATTATCACACTATTTGAATCAAACCTTTGAAAAATCACCCCGTGTATATGTTTGGTTGTTTCCAAAATATTTTATGTGTCACAAGCCTTTATTACTTCTGTCAACAGTAAAGAATCTTATTTTTTGTTAAATTGAAATTTTGTTTATATTTTATCGATAAATTATATTTCGTTTATAAGTAATACGAATTAAAACAGAGAGAAAATAAGTGTGTTCGTAATGTCTGATAAGAAATAATACTCAGGCGAACTATTATTAGGCCGGGTGCGCACGAGAGCGGTGTGTTGCCCCTTTGGTGTAATTTTCTAGACTTGGTTAAGGGGCCCACCTGCCTGCATTGTTTTTCACCTTTTTTTGCCGAGACGTGGAAGAGCTACAAGAGCGCCATCGCAGCTACGCGCAGGGCTCTGAACTGGCGTGCAGTGTTCTCGCAGTGCTGCGTGCACCTATGGGACTTCCAATGGTGACCCTATAATTTTACTGACGCAAAGTCTGTAGTAAAGTCTAATGCAGGCTCCTAACGTAATTCAACTCGTGTCCAGCTAATATNGTGTCGCCCTTATCGCTCCCGCGCTTCTCGGCCTAAACGTGGGAAAAAGTTCCAGGTAGACGGGCGCCTTAAGGGGCCCGCCTGCCTGCATTGTTTTTCACCTTTTTTTTGGTCGAGATGTGGGAGAGCTACAAGAGCGCCATCGCAGCTACGCGCAGGGCTCTGAACTGATGTGCAGTGTTCTCGCAGTGCTGCGTGCACCTATGGGACTTTCAATGGTGACCCTATCATTTTACTGACGCAAAGTCTGTAGTAAAGTCTAATGCAGGCTCCTAACGTAATTCAACTCGTGTCCAGCTAATATGNATTTTACTGACGCAAAGTCTGTAGTAAAGTCTAATGCAGGCTCCTAACGTAATTCAACTCGTGTCCAGCTAATATGTTTTAAGATACGACAGTCTGAAAAATGCGTTTCTAACTGTATTGGACGGTTCCGAAATAGTGTTTACAGCATGCGATGTAACTTTAAAATACCATTCTGCCCTCGTCACGGGGTATGACGTCATTCACAGGTAAACATACTGCGGGAAAGTTTTACAATTTCGTCAAGAAACCGGGATTATTTATTTATTTATTTTTAAGGTAATATTTGTGGTAGGCCGAAATGCAAATATCTGTTTAAAATACTTGTGGCCCGAAAATTTAAGAATTCTTTTAAATGTGAATATAAACCATTATTTAGAACTACCTGTGTTTTTAAATTCAAGTATGTTACATGCAAACTTTGTTTTATGAAACATTCATTTATTATAATTAATTGAAGTCTTGATATTATTGAGAACTTCGGACTAAATTGATGCAAAAGTTATTGCCACATAATTTTTCGCAGCAGCTTATGCATGTTGGTGAAATGTTAATAATTATGTACACACACATCCTTAATGAAAGAATCTCAGACCTAGCCAACTTCCTTCATACGATTACACAGTCGCATCTACGATATTTATACTATTATTGTATACTTATTCATGGCAAAATGGATACGTGCAACTTGACTTATGTTCAAGCGCCAGGCAGGCGGAAGCCTGAGTCTTTGTTCGCACGAGGCGGAGGAATACGTGGAAAGCAGGGAAAGTTGTGATTGCCTTGACTGGACTATACGTGGAGTGCAGACTGACCTCCTCGAGCATGGTCCCGCGGCTGCCGCGCAGGCTGAGGCGAGGCCTCCAGTCCCGCCGGTGCTCGCTGCTGCTGCGGTGCATGGCGGCGCTGGTTGGTCAGCGGTCACTGCGGGCGGCCAACGACGGCGCCCTGCAGCTACCCTTCGCCATCGCCGTGCACCCTGCNTGGTTGGTCAGCGGTCACTGCGGGCGGCCAACGACGGCGCCCTGCAGCTACCCTTCGCCATCGCCGTGCACCCTGCTGGCAACACACACGCATTCAGCACCCCCATCACAGCCGACCAACACTTGCCTAAGGCTCCACTTCAAACTATCATGCACACATTGTTCGTTTTCGTACAATAACTTCAGTTTCAGGGGTATTATTGGTAATTTTTGATGGGGCCACGGTGGCTGAGCGGTTAGACTGCTCGCCTCCCGCCGAGCCGAACCGCGCTCAACCTCGGCCGGGTCACTCCCGAATTTTCGCAAGTGGGAATCGTGCCAGACGATGCCGCTGGTCGGCGGGTTTTCTCGGGGATCTCCCGTTTCCCCCGCCCCTTCATCACGGCGTTGCTCCGTACTCACCTCGCTTCACCCTCATCGGCTCTCAAGACCTCGATGTTAAGAGCCGCCTAAATCTCTTAACTCACTCACTCTAATTTTCACTGTGTGTTATTTCCTGTTTGAAAAAAAGTAGAAACTTATTAATATATGTTCCTGGCATTTGCAGCCAGCAGATAATACATTATGAAAATTAGGCACAAAAATATTAAACAGCTCTTAAAATAAGTTAAAAAATAAATATGACACAAATTAAAAAAAAAGACCAATAACTGATCGTTGCAAATATTGCAGAAAAGCTCATACTTAACATTCTGTGCAGCATTCAGTTTTTTGGCAACGCATTATCGCGAGTTACTTCAAGCCCAGTCAACCTGNCATACTTAACATTCTGTGCAGCATTCAGTTTTTTGGCAACGCATTATCGCGAGTTACTTCAAGCCCAGTCAACCTGATTGTCAACAAAACTCAAAATATGAGTCGGAATAAAACAAAACTTCCAAACAATAACGTTTATAGCAAGTAACTTAACCAATCAACTACTAAGGCTTGTTGAAAATTATCACTTACTAAGTTGGCTTCAATTACTGATACTATATATTTTTTTTAACAACTCTTACAAACATTGACAGAACACACATTTTTATGTGAGGCATTAATTTTTCGCTCGGTGTAATTCACACATATTTAAGGGCCCAAGAAAAGTGACATTATTGCGTAGCTAATTTAGACATAAATCAATAAATCCAGCGAAATGTAGGTAGTTCATCTCTGGCGGTTTTAATGGACTGCGTTTTAGTGGCTCATGTGTGGAACCCGGAGAAAACCAGATACAGAAAACGCTGTCCCAGAAAACTCTATTTACCTCTAGTATGTTTTTTCGGGGTTCGTTCAGGCACAAAGCTAAGGGAGTCCTTTTGACGTTTATTTATTTTTAATGCCCCTTTTCGGGGACTAGGCGCGTCAGCTAATGTTAGGCAACGTTAGAGTAAGTTAGTTTAAGAAATATTAACTTACATTAGGGAAAGATATTAGCAACTATATTGGTAGCCAGTTCATCCATAAATCAAGAAATCCAGCGAAACATATTCTATCTTTGACGGTTTCAATGGACTGTGCACAATGTCGTTTCAGGNCCATAAATCAAGAAATCCAGCGAAACATATTCTATCTTTGACGGTTTCAATGGACTGTGCACAATGTCGTTTCAGGTAAATTTCTGACTTGTGTTTGGTCATTGACACGGTGCATTTATACACGTCGAAGTAATCATTTTGTACCACTGCTACTGTACTTCAAGGATAGCATTATCCTTTAACCCTTTCATTCCCAGTATAGACAATTGGCTACATATTGTACAGGAAGGTTATATTTGACCATTAATGTATACTGTAAGGCTCAGTGCTCTATGGTGTTACCTGCGGGTAACTGATTCGTAAACCTTACTACTGCTCTACGTTAAGACTGGTTCATACCTCCGNCTCTATGGTGTTACCTGCGGGTAACTGATTCGTAAACCTTACTACTGCTCTACGTTAAGACTGGTTCATACCTCCGACCACTAAACACAACGTCTGCAGCTCATTGGTTGTATTAACGAAACACGTTCTTTGTCAACTTAAGTACAGCACGCATTAAAAAATTTCTTATTCGCAACACTAGAGATATTAATTAAATGTGGAAATGAAAGGGTTAACTATCGAACTTAAAATTTCTTTATTGACATGAACTTTACGAAAACCAAGTTGTTAACCAAAATACGTGTGGAAACACGCATACTGATAGGGATTCGAGTTATTTTCACACAGCTAAAAAGTTCGATGACCGAAGCGGAGAATTTTGTAATGGGCCGGCGTACTTCGACGGAGATGCAATCACACCTCGATTGTTCCGCATTTGCTGACCCCGATATAGCGACGGGCACCCTCACGGGAATTCAACCGACAAAACCCACCCTCTCGGCCCGGCGCGTGCGGTCCTTTTCAACCTCGGCTAATCCCCGCGCCTCCCCGCGTTTGACAGGCTTCGCAAACGTACGTCGGTGTTTTTCCCTCCCCAGCGCCTGGCCTTCAACCCCCTCCTCGCAGACACCACCGCGTGGCTTTGTTCTGGCCGCGCCCGCCGCGTATTTCGGCTCGGCGCTAATGACAGCCGACTGATAATGACGGGATTACAAACCTCCCTGGCACAAACGACGCCGCTCAGGCCCGAGCAGACCCGGCCGTGTCCGATTGTTTCCNGACGGGATTACAAACCTCCCTGGCACAAACGACGCCGCTCAGGCCCGAGCAGACCCGGCCGTGTCCGATTGTTTCCGAAATTTGCTAGGCGATAACCCACTTCAATCGGCACAACCATCCCTCTCTCTACGCAGATGCCTGAAGCACTGCGGGAATCCACTTTTGCATTCGTTGTGGAGGGGTTCATGTAAATTGTACATACTTCGCAAGAGTACACTGTAAATATTTTTTTTTTGTGTTTTTAAAACAATTTTTTTTCGAATCTAGTCGCGAAAGATATTTTTGTAACACTACAAATAAATTAGAGTAAATTTCAAAAAATCTTTGTGTGGAATGTGCAAAGGTTATGTTGAATTCTAACACGCAAGCACTGTAGTCGTCAAATGTATTATAATCATTGAGCTACATACATAATTTTGTATGTTTTCTAAAATAATGTGTTGTAAATATACAATACTTCAGCTGTAGAGTTGCAAAAAAAATTTTGGCAACTAGTTTGCAAATAATTATTTCTAACAAGTACAGAAAATTTTTAATGTGTATAGCTGCAGAAAACCGCTAAAATACTTACCACACTTTGTGTGCTGGCAGTAACCTATATTGCTACCATAAATTATGTTTACACAGAACGTCTTTTTTATACCATTTTTTAAGAGAGCTCCACTTCATGCCATATCTCGAGAAACAATCAACCGATTCCCACAAAATTTTGGCAAACAAGTGTTACTACGGTAGGCCATGTTGACTACTGTGTTTTAAGTGAGTCAAGCACTTGTTTTGAAAATGATAGTAACATAAATGTGTTATTTTAAACTCATCATTTTTTTGTTTCTACCTTAGAGCACGCCCTACTTAATAAAATTTAGGCCTACACACATAAATGAAAGTAAGCTAATTAGTTATATTGATAACATATTTTTATTATTTATAGAACTTTGTCACATATAAGCACATATTTCGGTTTAAAGTGTATACTGAATGTAGGTTTTGATTTGCATTTATTTGCTGCAATAACTAATATGTTCATTTTCCTCTTGATATCTCGTAAACAAGATTCGCTATATATTTAGAGAACATGTTGATATATTGCCGAACGAAACCCAAAAGCAAATCCTATTTATCTTATCATAGGGTATCCTTAATATGCTCAAAGACATGGGTTGGATCCATTAATTTAAGTAATCTTTAATTATGTAAAATATTTAAGTTTGCGTGCAACCAAAATTTACGTATTTTGGGAAAGCTATCGATTATACTTTTCTTGACGGTCAATATCTTACGTCTTGCTTCCTGGGACAAGCTCGAGGAAACTCAATTCTCTGTTACATATCGATGGGAAACAGACATATTTTATAAGCCCACGAATGGCAAGCGTTTTGAGAGACCCCTCCTTTCCCCAACGGACTGCAGTGCTGGAGNTTGTATGTTTTCTAAAATAATGTGTTGTAAATATACAATACTTCAGCTGTAGAGTTGCAAAAAAAATTTTGGCAACAAGTTTGCAAATAATTATTTGTAACAAGTACAGAAAATTTTTAATGTGTATAGCTGCAGAAAACCGCTAAAATACTTACCACACTTTGTGTGCTGGCAGTAACCTATATTGCTACCATAAATTATGTTTACACAGAACGTCTTTTTTATACCATTTTTTAAGAGAGCTCCACTTCATGCCATATCTCGAGAAACAATCAACCGATTCCCACAAAATTTTGGCAAACAAGTGTTACTACGGTAGGCCATGTTGACTACTGTGTTTTAAGTGAGTCAAGCACTTGTTTTGAAAATGATAGTAACATAAATGTGTTATTTTAAACTCATCATTTTTTTGTTTCTACCTTAGAGCACGCCCTACTTAATAAAATTTAGGCCTACACACATAAATGAAAGTAAGCTAATTAGTTATATTGATAACATATTTTTATTATTTATAGAACTTTGTCACATATAAGCACATATTTCGGTTTAAAGTGTATACTGAATGTAGGTTTTGATTTGCATTTATTTGCTGCAATAACTAATATGTTCATTTTCCTCTTGATATCTCGTAAACAAGATTCGCTATATATTTAGAGAACATGTTGATATATTGCCGAACGAAACCCAAAAGCAAATCCTATTTATCTTATCATAGGGTATCCTTAATATGCCCAAAGACATGGGTTGGATCCATTAATTTAAGTAATCTTTAATTATGTAAAATATTTAAGTTTGCGTGCAACCAAAATTTATGTATTTTGGGAAAGCTATCGATTATACTTTTCTTGACGGTCAATATCTTACGTCTTGCTTCCTGGGACAAGCTCGAGGAAACTCAATTCTCTGTTACATATCGATGGGAAACAGACATATTTTATAAGCCCACGAATGGCAAGCGTTTTGAGAGACCCCTCCTTTCCCCAACGGACTGCAGTGCTGGAGAATGCAGACATTTGGATCCGTAAAACATGACGAGATGCTTTACTATCGAACTGTTAGTAATTTTCGGAATAAAAGACGCGTTTTTTCCTCATTGGAACCAGTGCAGTACTAGCCGATTAGGAAGGCAATTCCTTTATGTTAGACTCGTTCCGTTCCCAGCGTGTGATGTGTTATCCCACGTACACAAAGTATACTGCTGTGCTCAAGAACAACCATGCCAAACAGACTATAGCTTCGTGTGGTAATTCATAAGAATTGACGTTTTGCTTTACATAGCACAGAAAATTTCTACTGTAAAATGTCTGATATTTACAAAACTACTAGCAATTACAGATGAATACTTTGAAGAAAAAAAATTGTTTTTGTAAAAAGTTGAACAACTATCCATAAACAAAGATTTATTCTAAAAGCACCTTTCAGGGACCTATTTAACGTGTAGCTTTGCTCCGTTTTTAATTCAGACTATCAACGAAGCATATAGCAATTATTTCCAAAAATTACGTTTCCACCCTACTTGGGTTAGAGCGATAAAACAAAGCTAGCAAGCACAATTTTTACATATAATAATATGTTATCGAAACATAAGACTTATTAAATCCGAAGTTGATGCTCCGAATCCGACCTCCGTAATGCAGTGGGTTGCACGCTAACTTATAGTACGTGGTTTTCTGGGTTCAAGTCCCAGGTAAGGTATGCGTGTATTTGTAATTGTCTCACTACTGTTGCATAAGTTTCTGGTTTCATTTCTAGTGTTATTGATTTCAAAAAGAAGTGTCAAGTCCTTCCTACCAACTCAAATTTTAAGAAATAATAAAAAAATTTATTGCATCAGTGTTGAGGAAAGTAGGCGCATCAGTTTAATCAATAACGTATTGTTTAGTGATGATATTACCAGACGGAACGAAATGATTCCCAAACGGTATTATCCACATCATGCAGAAAATGAAATACAGCCCAAGTGTTGAGCAACACAAGAAATTTCGCAGTTCCTGTAACAGCACATTATACTTCAAGACGGTGGCTTTATACGGAATAAGATGACTAAACCTTATATCCCAACGCTCTATGTACTNTTTTTTTTCCCCCCCCCCCCCTTTTTTTTTTTCCTACCATTACTGGCTGTCGTACGTGTATACAGCTATTTTCCAAATGCACTGGGCCAATGAGAATTTTGGTACTCTGATATCAAACGTTTGTGTTTGGTCTGCATTCAGTTATGCCCAGTCAAACACGCATTATCTAACCATACAACAATCAAGAAATTACAGTGAATACGAAGACATGTTGGCCTAAACATTTTTCGGAATTTTTCAGTGTTCTTGGCAGCCCTCTCTATTCTCAGGTCTAGGACTTTGTTTTTGGCTTCCTTTGATAAAAACCTTATTATTCTTACTGTTATTTTAATTCTGCTAATACGATAAGTTAGATGTTACGTCGCGTGTTTGTTTATGTTTGTTCAATTTATCGTGGAATAAACTGCGGTCGGAATTAGACAGCACTGCAATCCTGACGAACTTTTGAAGCTCGGCCTGTCACGAGATGAGGTTGAGAATTTTTTCCGTTCTCCATTAATTCCGTGGGACCGGACACCGGTACTCACAACCGTACTGACGGGAATCATGGGACATCCATGGAGGAAGGGGGTATGGCATCGCCCATACTAGGCTGGTGGTAGGACAAAAAAAAACTCGCTCGTGGTTACAGAACACGCATTATCGGCTTAACCGCGCTCGCACGAAACACAAGCTCGTATTCCGCCTTTCACATCACCAACATACGCACCGCTGCCGTCGTGGAGTTATAAATCCCCTACACCTGATCTCACACTCCCTTTGTGCAAAAATTCTGTGAAGTTTTTATTTGCACGTGTAAACAAACACGCGCTATCCAGATTATCGCGGATTAGTTTCCAAAGATGTGTTGAAAAGTAGGGTGGGGGTGTGGGGAGTAGTCGCCGATTGATATATAACCTGTTTTTTTTATTTATTCCTGTACGATGGTAATAAACGCCATTCACTTCATAGAAAACTTTCCCATACGTAATGCTGTTAATATCGTAAGTCATACGAAATACAGAATAATGTTTTCAGATGAAACCNTGAAAACTTTCCCATACGTAATGCTGTTAATATCGTAAGTCATACGAAATACAGAATAATGTTTTCAGATGAAACCATTAAACATATAAATAAATTCTAGGCAGAAATTGAAGCCCAGATTTCTATGTCATCAGCATAAAAGAGCACGTGTCTAAGAGTGGGCTTTACGTGAGCTGTACTTTAGACAAAGAAGTTAAAGAAAGTAGAATCCTCACAAAAATAAAATAAACCTAATGATTGTCATTTATGCAATATGTTAATCGTGTAATTCCGACAGATATATTCAGTAATGATACTGAAATAATTTGAGTTAAAGTAATAACACGGCATTATAAAAAGTGAACGAATTGTTTTAAATGTTTTTACTAGTCGTTCCTACGCTTATAGAAAATCAAACACGAATGTAAGCATTCAACTAGAAATTTAATTCAAAGTAAGTTATGATGTGTAAACTACAATTCATAGCAACCGGTCTAATATAATTGTTTAGCTATCTTGCTAATTTAAGCTATTGCGTATGTAAAAGTAAACAATAATTCGACCAAATCGAATTTTTTTTTTTNTTAGCTATCTTGCTAATTTAAGCTATTGCGTATGTAAAAGTAAACAATAATTCGACCAAATCGAATTTTTTTTTTTACATCGTTCATTGCCCACATAAAAAAATTTGGTTTTAAATCAAGTTATTCATTGTGAGTTGTTANTTAGCTATCTTGCTAATTTAAGCTATTGCGTATGTAAAAGTAAACAATAATTCGACCAAATCGAATTTTTTTTTTTTACATCGTTCATTGCCCACATAAAAAAATTTGGTTTTAAATCAAGTTATTCATTGTGAGTTGTTANATTTTTTTTTTTACATCGTTCATTGCCCACATAAAAAAATTTGGTTTTAAATCAAGTTATTCATTGTGAGTTGTTAGAATACCGCTGAACATTTTCTAACGTCACTGTTAAAATCTGCACTATGCAAGTTTTTATGAATATATGGTGTTCTAGCAAGGTACTTATTATCAGTCAGTTTCTGTAGCAAGTCAGCGCTTGTAACTTTCTTGAGATATTAAAGATCATTCAGTTGTAATCTCTAATATTGAGGAAAACAAATAATCCCATTTCAAAACCAGAATGATATAAAAAAGCAATGTCGCAATTTTAAATTACATATTAATAAATATACTTCTTCTAGAACTATAATTATCCATTAAAGGGGTTTGAATAATCATTTTTAAAAAAAATCACCCTATTTATAGGATCACACATTTTAACGTCCTCCGCAGATATACTTTTCTTCAAAATGTATTAGAAATAAGCTACACAAATCGTTAAACATATAGTTAGTGACTTACGTGTTGGTTTAATCTAAACGAGAAAATAAAGGACTAAAACCTTGCAAATTCAAAAAAAATTGTGGTATCATTAGGCAAGGTTTAAATACCAATTAGGTATAACCTACTTTCCTAAAGTGGTAGACAAAATATCACAATTCTTGAAGGTTTTATTTGGAGAACAGTTTGATCTAAAGAAGAATATATAAGAGCATAAATATTACACGTATGTTTACATACATATGTATATACACATATGGTGTACGCCTCAACACTACCTAAAACGAATTTTGATGGCAGTCTGGTGTGTGCTTAATTTAGCTTGGGGACTCTAGCTTCTAAAATTTTGGAATGAGAGCTTACTAATTCAGAATGTTCATACACAAACTAGTTAATATTTGCATGTAAGATTGGTTCGAATAAATGAAATTGTTCCACATATAATAAAGGCTATAAATATTTCGCAACAGTTTTCAAGATATAATGGTTATTTTGAAGGGAAAAAAATAGCTTGTTAACTGTTAAGAAAACACTATTATATATTGCACGAAATGTATAACACATTCTTTGTATGTCGTTGAGAAGTGCCTGTGGCAAGTAAAAAAAAAAAAAACATTTTTGTTGTTGTTCCTACCTCTAAAAATAACGGTAACGAATGCCTAACAATTTCGAAAAAGTTACGATGGTAATAGTTACTACTCATAAAAAAAGATTGATTTTACCAATTTTGTGTTTGCTAAGATAACAAACCTAAAATTTCAAAACGCTGCCAATCTTATAAAAAGTATCAGTGTACATGGAGAATGGAGATATTCGGACAGATCTTGAGAGCTGATGAGAGTGATGCGAGATGAGTGTGGAGCTGCGCCTGAATGCAAGGGCGTGGAGAAACGGGAGATCCCCACACGAAAACTCGCTCGTCCGGCACGAGTCCCACATGCGAAAGTCCAGGAGCAACCCTGCTGGGAATCGAACCCAATTCACGCCAATTTCGCCCCCAAAATAATTATCAAATAAATTAGAAAACCACACAAGGCATTTTGTAAGTAAATTTAATTTGATGTAAGTTGCATACAAACAGACAGCGACAATTCCATAAACCTTTTTTTGCTACGAAAGAAGGCTAGAATCACAATTTTTTTAAGCCAAGAGGGAATATCTTCCAACTAGTATGTACAAAGAAAAATAATCTAGAGTTATTACTACTACTATACTGAAATCCACTCTGAGAAACGGCTCTACATTCTGAACACGGAGGGGCGCTGTCACCTCATAATTTGATGTGGATCAATATAGCGGCGAAGGTTAACTATTTGTAGCTCTATTTACCATTCATGGATATTCTAGGTGGTAGGTTCAAATTTTGACACTGCATAAACGATAAGATAGACATTTTCAGTAGTCCTGCTTAACAGGAACTAGCTACCAAATTTTTTTATTTTTGCAGCATTCTCCAGTTTGAATTTTATTGTAGTCACATGCGTGTAACTTACGAAGTTGCGAAACAGTTCATATATTCTAATACGTTCTAAAGAATAAATTGCACTATTTAACTGAGTACATGATAAAAATTAGTGCCGTGCATTCCCAACTAAGGTAGATAAAATTGCAGCATTTATTGATTCTAAGCTTCTCTATCTCTTCAATCTTCTTCCGTGACCTAAAAATTCTTCAATACTGACACGCACTTAACTTATGCCACTACTACGACCTGTAATAAATCATATCTGTGTGAAATTAATGCCATAGTTTGGCCTTACCGCGCAGTTATTAATACAAATGATAACTCAGTTGCATTTGTCTGAACATTTTGTTTCATAAGGCACTCATGTAAAGGGCGCCGCCTGCTTGTAGCTTTTCAGCGCTTTTGAGGCAGGGAAGCGCGGGAGCGATAAGGGCGACACTGACACGCGCACCTTGTGCCCCATCACCCCTACGCGCAAGGCGCTGAACTGGCGTGCAGTGTTTACGTCGTGCTGCGAGACTTATGGGACTTTAAGTGACGGCTCTATAATTTTACTGGTGAAAAGTTTGCAGCAAAGTTCAGTGCAGGTCCCTATATAATAGTTTCGCATTTTACAAACAGTATATTACGAGATACCGTAGTGTGAAATAGCCGTTTTTGGCTATGTTGGAGGGCTTAGTAATAGCATTTATGATGCACATGATGCATTGAACATGTTATACGCACCTCGTCTAAAGTATGTTTTCTGTACTTACATAGGTCTATTTGGGACACGTTTAATGGTTTCGTAAAAAAACGCTGATTTCAAGCACACTGCAAAGCTATTCGAGGGCCAGGAATGAGGCGCCCTTAAGTAGCTCTCAGGGCTAAGCACTAGTAACTTCTTTATAATTTTCTGTCCAAAATGTAGACACACCTAATGTTTATTCACCTTCTCAATACACACACNGCTAGTAACTTCTTTATAATTTTCTGTCCAAAATGTAGACACACCTAATGTTTATTCACCTTCTCAATACACACACATACACATGCGGGTAGTACAACAAGAAGAACAATTGTATAAACTGCTAAGTTACAAACGAGACTTGTCCCTCCAGAAATGCGTGTCAGGGTGTCTCAAACTGATTCGACAACTCTCCCGAGTTAGTGAGTTACTGTAACTAGGGCGCTAGGTATTCTCAGGACGTTAAGCGGCGAACTACTCGACCAGACCGCTTCAGATAGCGGGGATTGTTTTGAGTACGGCCAACAGCCACGCCCAGTAACTGAGGGCGCTCGGCAAGTTTCAAAGCCTGCTGGGTCTCAGGCGCTAAATTGATAATGTCATTGGCCAAGCAAACCGAGTAACCACGAAACCTTATGGTCCACAAGGCCGGGTTTATAAACTACGCAACAAATGTAAGAACGCAACAACGCAACGCAAGAAAATTACGATAGTTTATAAACATCACACGGCGCAAGACGTAACCGACAATGCAAAATGAAAACACCAAACAAGTACACAAAAACTTTATTTCCATAATACTTTTTAATTAACATGTTTTTTCTCCCTTTTTTCAAACATACTTAATTAGTATATATATATATATATATATATATACTTTTTTCAATTAGGAGCTTTGTTAAGTTACCTCCTGGTATATTGTTTTTAAATGCTTGAATTTCTAAGAGCACTCTTGACTTTTCTCAGCAAGATAAAGATACTAAAACTTTTAAATACATAATTATAACCTTTATTTATGATTCAACGCATAAATGTAGCTATAAATATTGGCAAAAGCAAATAATATAAAAATAACTGGAAATCACAGACTTCTGTACGAGTGTAAAATTATCTTGCAATCATCACTGCTAATTTAGAAGGCGCGAAACGCAAGCAAAACCGCAAGAAGTTGAAAGCTTTGCGTTCTTGCATCCATCGTAGTTAATAAAGTGTATCTTTGAAATACTTACGTTCGACTTTTTTGGGTATTTGCGTTTCTTGCGTGCTTACGTTTCTTGCGTAGTTTGTGAACCCGGCCCACGGGCTTCAGAAAATCTCGCCGTGAGTGAATTTTGTAAATATAAAATCAAGAACTGAATTCGAACGACTTAATATATTTCGACGGTGCTTTGTCTTGTTGACAATACATTTGAATTTACAAAATTATCACATAAAACAATAGTTGATGCGATATATAGACCTACTCTTAGAATAAAAAAACTGATGACTGTTTTCCGAATAACAACATATAGAAACTACTAAATCAGTACGTGTGCAAATACATGTTTTTAAAATTTGTGAAATTTTGTTATGTACTTACTCTATAATAAAATAACTAAAACCAAAACCGTCTTCTTAATTTAAACCGATTTCCATCATCTTAAAAGCTTGTGTTAGAAAATTATGTTATAAATAATCCTTGCGATCACTGAGAGAAAGGTTTGTTCCAGTCAACAAAACACTTGTTTGTATAGCGGTTAAATATACATTTAGTAGCCCCAACCAATTGTTTTGTTAAGTAAACAGAAATTGAAAAACAACAAAATTGATTTTGTTCATCTAACAAAATACAAGCTTGAATAAACAAAACCTTTGTACTGGGCCAAAAAAATTAGACTGTCAACAAAAATATATAGTTGAAACAACTGTTAATGTCTTCTTGGCCACTCATTGATTGCCTTTCGTTCGAAAATACAGCTCGAGAGTTTGTTTGTAATTTTTGTGACAAATAGGATAGTAACCGTGCTTAATAATGGCATAAAAATCCTAGTTCAACAAGAAACTAAAAAGTAAAGTTTAAAAAAATGTCGTGTGGGGAGTGCAGCCAGGGTGAGGCGTCACCCTTCCACTGGCGGGCTTTCAAGCAAGGTCCCGCAGGTTCACATGAAATGAGACCCTAGGATGGAGCGGCACTGGATGCAAGGGCGGGAGGAAAGGAATACCCCGAGAAAAACCCGCCGGGCATGGAGCCCGGATCGCCGTGGTGGGAGGCGAGTGCCCACCGCTGCTCCTAGTACAACTGTAAAACTTGAAATATTTATTTACGTACGTTGACTACAGTGGTATTAGAAATTTCACATTTTGAAAACATCCCCACTAAACCAGTAGTAAGTGTATCTGAGCTTTCTCGGGCATAGCGCTTGTCGTGAACGATCTCGGATCGAATCTGGGTCGGGCTTCCAATTTTTTCTATAATAATCTATACTTTTCAACGTACGTAGAGCCAAACTAATCCTTATTTGCATTAAACAAATCTTACAGTTTGGAGAAACCAAAAATGTACAACAAAATAATTTGATTCCTACAACAAAATATTCCATTGCACCTATACAAACAAATAGTTTGATCGCGCCAAACAAACCTTGTTTTGTTCAACAAAACCTTTTCCTCGGTGTGAGCATATACATTTTATTGCAGAATTGTTGAGAACATTAGTGTAATTTTGAGACAATTATTTTGGCATGTTTGCTGATTTTGTGTTTTATATCATTCATTTTTTCGCAAAAGCTTAACAAATTTTAAATCTAAAACTATTTACTGCATCAACAACTATTGCTGTATACGATAGTCTCCACCAATAAAATATCTTGTTAGTAATTCTAACCCTATCAAAATGTATTAAAAAGTTTAAATTATGTTCTTGATTTTGTGGTTCAGTAATCCGTGCACTGCGAGACCATTCCATAGCCGACAAACACTTCCATGCAGCGAAGCAGCCACCTCCACTGAAAACGAAATGAGACACCGTTTACCTTGCGGCCTCAAGAGCGTCGATGGCGACAGTTTTGAAGGATGAACGGGTTCGCTTACAGCCCAGTAGCACACGCCCGGGAACTCCCGTCGACACGACGACTACAGCCTGAGCTAGCCTGAGCTGGCCCCGACTTATTGTTTCCACAAGAGGGCTAGATCTCAAACATTCCGCGACAGTAGTCGTAAACTAAGGGCCTTNATATATATATATATATATATATACTTTTTTCAATTTGGAGCTTTGTTAAGTTACCTCCTGGTATATTGTTTTTAAATGCTTGAATAGCGAATTTCTAAGAGCACTCTTGATTTTTCTCAGCAAGATAAAGATACTAAAACTTTTAAATACATAATTATAACATTTATTTATGATTCAACGCATAAATGTAGCTATAAATATTGGCAAAAGCAAATAATTTAAAAATAACTGGAAATCACAGACTTCTGTACGAGTGTAAAATTATCTTGCAATCATCACTGCTAATTTAGAAGGCGCGAAACGCAAGCAAAACCGCAAGAAGTTGAAAGCTGACCAACTTTTGCTTTGCGTTCTTGCATCCATCGTAGCTAATAAAGTGTATCTTTGAAATACTTACGTTCGACTTTTTTGGGTATTTGCGTTTCTTGCGTGCTTACGTTTCTTGCGTAGTTTGTGAACCCGGCCCACGGGCTTCAGAAAATCTCGCCGTGAGTGAATTTTGTAAATATAAAATCAAGAACTGAATTCGAACGACTTAATATATTTCGACGGTGCTTTGTCTTGTTGACAATACATTTGAATTTACAAAATTATCACATAAAACAATAGTTGATGCGATATATAGACCTACTCTTAGAATAAAAAAACTGATGACTGTTTTCCGAATAACAACATATAGAAACTACTAAATCAGTACGTGTGCAAATACATGTTTTTAAAATTTGTGAAATTTTGTTATGTACTTACTCTATAATAAAATAACTAAAACCAAAACCGTCTTCTCAATTTTAACCGATTTCCATCATCTTAAAAGCTTGTGTTAGAAAATTCTGTTATAAATAATCCTTGCGATCACTGAGAGAAAGGTTTGTTCCAGCCAACAAAATACTTGTTTGTATAGGGGTTAAATATACATTTAGTAGCCCCAACCAATTGTTTTGTTAAATAAACAGAAATTGAAAAACAACAAAATTGATTTTGTTCATCTAACAAAATACAAGCTTGAATAAACAAAACCTTTGTACTGGGCCAAAAAAATTAGACTGTCAACAAAAATATATAGTTGAAACAACTGTTAATGTCTTCTTGGCCACTCATTGATTGCCTTTCGTTCGAAAATACAGCTCGAGAGTTTGTTTGTAATTTTTGTGACAAATAGGATAGTAACCGTGCTTAATAATGGCATAAAAATCCTAGTTCAACAAGAAACTAAAAAGTAAAGTTTAAAAAAATGTCGTGTGGGGAGTGCAGCCAGGGTGAGGCGTCACCCTTCCACTGGCGGGCTTTCAAGCAAGGTCCCGCAGGTTCACATGAAATGAGACCCTAGGATGGAGCGGCACTGGATGCAAGGGCGGGAGGAAAGGAATACCCCGAGAAAAACCCGCCGGGCATGGAGCCCGGATCGCCGTGGTGGGAGGCGAGTGCCCACCGCTGCTCCTAGTACAACTGTAAAACTTGAAATATTTATTTACGTACGTTGACTACAGTGGTATTAGAAATTTCACATTTTGAAAACATCCCCACTAAACCAGTAGTAAGTGTATCTGAGCTTTCTCGGGCATAGCGCTTGTCGCGAACGATCTCGGATCGAATCTGGGTCGGGCTTCCAATTTTTTTTATAATAATCTATACTTTTCAACGTACGTAGAGCCAAACTAATCCTTATTTGCATTAAACAAATCTTACAGTTTGGAGAAACCAAATATGTACAACAAAATAATTTGATTCCTACAACAAAATATTCCATTGCACCTATACAAACAAATAGTTTGATCGCGCCAAACAAACCTTGTTTTGTTCAACAAAACCTTTTCCTCGGTGTGAGCATATACATTTTATTGCAGAATTGTTGAGAACATTAGTGTAATTTTGAGACAATTATTTTGGCATGTTTGCTGATTTTGTGTTTTATATCATTCATTTTTTCGCAAAAGCTTAACAAATTTTAAATCTAAAACTATTTACTGCATCAACAACTATTGCTGTATACGATAGTCTCCACCAATAAAATATCTTGTTAGTAATTCTAACCCTATCAAAATGTATTAAAAAGTTCAAATTATGTTCTTGATTTTGTGGTTCAGTAATCCGTGCACTGCGAGACCATTCCATAGCCGACAAACACTTCCATGCAGCGAAGCAGCCACCTCCACTGAAAACGAAATGAGACATCGTTTACCTTGCGGCCTCAAGAGCGTCGATGGCGACAGTTTTGAAGGATGAACGGGTTCGCTTACAGCCCAGTAGCACACGCCCGGGAACTCCCGTCGACACGACGACTACAGCCTGAGCTAGCCTGAGCTGGCCCCGACTTATTGTTTCCACAAGAGGGCTAGATCTCAAACATTCCGCGACAGTAGTCGTAAACTAAGGGCCTTACACTGTTATACCAAATAACATTTTCTACCTAGATTTGATCACATATTCGTGTGGTGCAGTCCGTATCCGCGAATTACCTGACATCCTGTGTATATACATACATACATACACACATACATACATACATACATACATACATACATATATACATACATATACACTCTTAGTCAGGACCTTTGGAGTGCTACTACGAAGGCTACAACGTGGAAAAAAAATGCCGTTTTTAACTCACATGAAGCTTGAGTCCCGTAGTACAAAATAAACCACTTAAGCAGGGCGCGCATTTGTTCTGGGCCGAGCCGTTGTAGCCTGCGAGCTGCCATAAGAAAAAAATACTTTTTTATTTTAGACGGAACAAGTGCGCTCCCTCCTCAACCGAAGTCTTTGTACCGAACTACATTAAATATGGGGATATAAATACTTACGCATGGCACAAATACAAATGTAACTAGGCTGGGCGAATAAACAAACTAGACTCATGCCAGGTGCGCCCGTAAATGGCAAGAAATCAGGGCTCTTCGCTTCTTTCTTGGTCAACTTTCCACACTCTAAGCTCAAATCAGTGATAACAATCATTGAAATAACATTCGCTGAAAGTCAGTTGACAAGCTACTGCTGACCGGCGAATCAAGCAAATGAACTGGGAACAAGTGACTTACGGCAGTGGAATTCTCGACATTCAGCGGGAATCACAAATAAATCAGTTAATATCAGTCATAATTTAGTTATGAGGCACTGATTATCAGTCGCTCAATTTACACAGATTCGGCTAAATTCTCACTGTTTAAGATCTAGTGTACCAGACAGCCGTATAACACCACGGTAGAACAGCATCTACCGCGAGAAATCTCGTGAGCACAGAGAAACACGGCTAATATAACGCTACGAAAAAAAAGTTACGAGTGTAAAATTGAATCTACGATGTTAAAAGAACATACAAGAGACAGAGCATTCCCGCATGCGACACACTTCCAACCGAGAACGCGTCACTTCCCTTCTTTGGTCGGATCACAGACTAGGATATGATATATGGCCCTAGCGCGGACTCCCATCAAGGCGAACCGGGTTCGATTCCCGGCGGAGTCGCTCCCGCGTTGCTCCATGCTCACCTCGCTTCATCCTTATCGGCTCTCCAGACCTCACCACTCCTAGTGCATACTTGTGTTATTTTTTCAAGGCATGAGACCGGCATGCCGTTACACCACACTTTCCCACTTCTGTGTAGTTATACATTCTGTAGCCGGAGCGAAGTCACACAGCTGCACAGGGGCTCCATGGGATGTAACCTCCGCTCCGAGGGACACGGCGAGCGGGTGATAATTCTCCCTACGTCCCTCGAGAGACAGAATGCGTGTTGGCCCAGGGGTTGGGAGGGGCTTCCGTACTCCAAGATCTATCGGGGTCAAGAGACAAGGACCATCCTCCTCTGGACCATTGGGTCCTTGATCGCTGGACACATCCTGACAGAGTATAGTCAATTCACATTTACTTCCCAACTTTTCTGAATCCTTACTACAGTTCTACTTCCAAAATATTCCTCCGCCTCATGCAAACAAAGCTTTACCGCGTTTACAAACCAAAAGGAATACGCACCGCATTCGTGCGCGCTCAGCTTAATAATATTTTGCATAATAACTGTTTCTTTCTGCTCATTACCAACGCGCCTATTTGCTCTCTGTTTTTATTCGGATTGATTATAAATGACGTATTTTATTTAATGGATAAATATAATAAAAATTTCAATTTAACCAAATATAAGTTACTTTTTGTTAACACAAATATAGAATGCTTGTGATAGATGACAAAAATATTTATAACTAACCAAAGACGTCATACATGGGATGATCTTTCAAATGTTTGTTTCAAATAGTGTGAATAAACCATGAATAGACTATATAACCCACCAGGGCTATTCAATTAGTGGCCCACCAGGCTTGTGAGATTAGCCCACAGNAAACCATGAATAGACTATATAACCCACCAGGGCTATTCAATTAGTGGCCCACCAGGCTTGTGAGATTAGCCCACAGATAAAATATTTACCTAACGGACAGTGCGGTGAACTTTGGCTGTACTGGGCTATGCCAGCAGAAGATCGACTTAAGTGCCTTNTGACCATATCGGTTGGACCCTAGACGACTGGAAAACCGTGGCTTGGTCAGATGAGTCCCGATTTCAGTTGGTAAGAGCTGATGGTAGGGTTCGAGTGTGGCGCAGACCCCACGAATCCATGGACCCAAGTTGTCAACAAGGAACTGTGCAAGCTGGTGGTGGCTCCATAATGGTGTGGGCTGTTTTTAGATGGAATGGACTGTGTCCTCTGGTCCAACTGAACCGATAATTGACTGTAAAGGGTTATGTTCAGCTACTTGGAGACCACTTGCAGTCATTCATAGATTTCATGTACCCAAACAACGATGGAATTTTTATAGATGACAATGCGCCATGTCTTCGGGCCACAACTGTTCGCGATTGGTTTGAAGAACGTTCTGGACAATTCCAGCGATTGATTTGGCCACCAAGATCGCCCGACATGAATCCCATCGAACATTTATGGGAAATAATCGAGAAGTCAGTTCGTGCACAAACTCCTGCACCGGCAACACTTTCGCAATTATGGACGTCTGTAGAGTCAGCATGGCTCAATTTTTCTGCCGGGGACTTCCAACGACTTGTTGAGTCCATGCCACGTCGAGTTGCTGCACTTCGCTGGGCAAAAGGAGGTCCGACACGATATTAGGAGGTATCCCGTGACTTTTGTCGCCTCAGTGTACACACTGTGTTTATTACTTACAAACCAGTATTTTTTTTATGGTTAAAGGATAATAAAAAGCTTAAAGAAAAAACTAAGTAGGGCCTCAAAAGTGCTCACTTTACCGAGAAAAGCCTTTAGTCACCTGTTTGGCATGCAATGCTGCTATCTGTTGTACAAAACCACTTGGCTTTAACTAGGTAGAGTGTTATTTTAAAACGAGATCTCGGGAGTTCTAAAAATAAGCCACATAAAGTTATTAAAATATTTTTAACGCACGTTTAAAATGCAACATAAAAAAAATTATCACATCAAATTTTTACTAAACAGTAATTAGATAATAAAAAAATCGCATTTAATTAATATTTCAACAACTTACTTTACTAATCAGTTATTTCGAGATGAAACACGATTATTTAATACAATTACTTCAGTCGTGGGTGTATCTAACATTTCAAGTAGGCGAAGCTAACAAGGCGATGAATTGATAATTTGTACTTGGTAATTTGTATGCCAAAACCCAAAACGCAAGTATAAAAAATACGTAATTGATTTTGCATACAAAATCACTCACATTACAATTTTGCCAACAGGAATACCACCTGAATCATGCCCAAGTGTCAGCGTTGGTACATCATCACTTCTCCTGTCTCCTCGCCTAAAGTTAGGTTAGACCCTAGAGGGAATATGGGGAATAGTGCACATTAACTGGTCAGGAACGAACTGAAACAAAGAGAGTGGATATACAATGACATTAATTTTCCACGAATATCTTCTGCCATGTAATACAAGTGTTATAGTGCTTGCATCGAGAAAAAAAAATTACNGTTATGTTCAGCTACTTGGAGACCACTTGCAGTCATTCATAGACTTCATGTACCCAAACAACGATGGAATTTTTATAGATGACAATGCGCCATGTCTCCGGGCCACAACTGTTCGCGATTGGTTTGAAGAACGTTCTGGACAATTCCAGCGAATGATTTGGCCACCAAGATCGCCCGACATGAATCCCATCGAACATTTATGGGACATAATCGAGAAGTCAGTTCGTGCACAAACTCCTGCACCGGCAACACTTTCGCAATTATGGACGTCTGTAGAGTCAGCATGGCTCAATTTTTCTGCCGGGGACTTCCAACGACTTGTTGAGTCCATGCCACGTCGAGTTGCTGCACTTCGCTGGGCAAAAGGAGGTCCGACACGATATTAGGAGGTATCCCGTGACTTTTGTCGCCTCAGTGTACACACTGTGTTTATTACTTACAAACCAGTATTTTTTTTATGGTTAAAGGATAATAAAAAGCTTAAAGAAAAAACTAAGTAGGGCCTCAAAAGTGCTCACTTTACCGAGAACAGCCTTTAGTCACCTGTTTGGCATGCAATGCTGCTATCTGTTGTACAAAACCACTTGGCTTTAACCAGGTAGAGTGTTATTTTAAAACGAGATCTCGGGAGTTCTAAAAATATGCCACATAAAGTTATTAAAATATTTTTAACGCGCGTTTAAAATGTAACATAAAAAAAATTATCACATCAAATTTTTACTAAACAGTAATTAGATAATAAAAAAATCGCATTTAATTAATANTAACATAAAAAAAATTATCACATCAAATTTTTACTAAACAGTAATTAGATAATAAAAAAATCGCATTTAATTAATATTTCAACAACTTACTTTACTAATCAGTTATTTCGAGATGAAACACGATTATTTAATACAATTACTTCAGTCGTGGGTGTATCTAACATTTCAAGTAGGCGAAGCTAACAAGGCGATGAATTGATAATTTGTACTTGGTAATTTGTATGCCAAAACCCAAAACGCAAGTATAAAAAATACGTAATTGATTTTGCATACAAAATCACTCACATTACAATTTTGCCAACAGGAATACCACCTGAATCATGCCCAAGTGTCAGCGTTGGTACATCATCACTTCTCCTGTCTCCTCGCCTAAAGTTAGGTTAGACCCTAGAGGGAATATGGGGAATAGTGCACATTAACTGGTCNCACTTCTCCTGTCTCCTCGCCTAAAGTTAGGTTAGACCCTAGAGGGAATATGGGGAATAGTGCACATTAACTGGTCGGGAACGAACTGAAACAAAGAGAGTGGATATACAATAACATTAATTTTCCACGAATATCTTCTGCCATGTAATACAAGTGTTATAGTGCTTGCATCGAGAAAAAAAAATTACNGACATTAATTTTCCACGAATATCTTCTGCCATGTAATACAAGTGTTATAGTGCTTGCATCGAGAAAAAAAAATTACTTTCTAGTTGTGTGTAGCCATTCAAGAACCACCAGTTGCACCTCTTCGCCGGATTTGAAACGACGCCAAAATACTGCGCTTTCATTTTCTGATGAAATTCGATGGTCTTGATACCTTCATCTCTAAATAGTATAAAACAAAGTCGCTTTGCCGTGTCTGTGTATTCGTTTAGTACTTCTAAACTACTTGATGGATTTTGATGCGGTTTTCAACATAATTTAGAAGATTTCTTGAGGAAGGTTTTGATATATAATTAATTTATATTTAATGTAAGGATAGTAGAGAAATGTCAAACCGATTGTAATCAAGTCGTAAAAAATCACTTTTAGGGCGCTTACATGGCTTACGCTGACTAAACCATAAGAGATACATAGAATTAATGTACTACATAATTGTAGCTCTCAAAAATGCGTACAGAAAAGTCATCAATAGCATATGCTTTTCTTTTANTTACATAATTGTAGCTCTCAAAAATGCGTACAGAAAAGTCCTCAATAGCATATGCTTTTCTTTTTACGATGAGCCAGAGTAACCATTTTTGTCGTTCAAAGTATCGCTGTAAAAACTAAATTGTAACCGGGCGAAGCCGGGCTGGTTCGCTAGTTGCTTATATAAGAAAAAAAACGGACCGCTGCTCCTCTTTGTTGCATGTTGACAACGCAGCTGCCATATCGGCTCTACTGCTTCGTCCACGAGTAGCGTGCAAGCTTCGTTCTGCCACGATGTCGATCATGCGTCACACCGCGCCTCTTTCTCGCACCGACTTACTGGACACTGGAAAAGAATGTCGCATTTTATGGTTTTCATTTGACTCATGCCCACGATAATTTGAACTACTACGTTAGACTTTAGAAATTGTACGATACCGTTGGAACTATTTTCTGCCGCAATCATACAGCAAACACAATATACAGTCAGTGGTTTTGAGTTCGTCATCGACGACGTTTATATCTGCTACCGTCTTGGAAAAGATATAAAGTACAGACCTAGTGGTATTGGCTATGCGAATATGCTGTTTCGTGCACACGCGAGTTTACCCCTTTGCCCATATGCAGGAAGATTAAGTATTATGCCACGCATACACTACGGAAGCAGGAAACATTATCAACCAAGGTCACACAGAAATACTGGAAGGATTAACTATCACATCATTCTATAAATTGGTAATTCGGTGGCAAGAATGCTGTGATATTTTTATTTCTGCTTCGTCATTTTGATTTATGGCGAATTACAATTAGAGCTGGGAACCTAATAACTCGTTTTCCAGAATATTGACATAAGAGACATATAAATCTAAATTAAAAACTAGTTTTAATACAAGCTCTGATCACTACGGCGCGGCGGGAATCTTCTGTGATATAACCAGCCAACCACGTCACATCCTACTGGGCGTGTCGCCGGACATCGAGTGTAATCTAACGAACGTTATTACACACCAGAAATACTTCCAACTTTGCGCTTCGACGCGCACGCCAGCGTCATTCCGAACGGATGACAACATCGTGACCGTTACCGGCGCCTGTAAACTAATTTCCCAGTTTGCCGTTCCACGAGGACACGAGACAATATTCGCATTTCGCGATGTCCCACGAGGTGGGACACTCATTTTGTTCTCTCTCCTCTGGTTTCCCCCGGTTGCCGTGCTGGTATGAAACGATCGCCACGCCTGCGTGCGTGGAAATGAACATTAGTGTTGTTTGCAAATCAAATCAAGTCCACCAACTGTGAACCATCTGTCGCGCAGTGCGGTAGGAAAGGCTGAAATGGCTAGGGGGGAGGAGAGTTATTTGCACTGATAGCGCGGTAGTGGGTGGCCGTCGACGATAAAACTGGCATCGCCCCGCGCTGGCGGAATTCAGCAAGCCAAATTCATCACGGGATGCTATTAAAAGTTGTTTTAAAAACATTCGTTCCAATTAAACCGCGCCTAGAATATACACAGCAAGAAAACCCGAAGACAATATTTCACAGAAAATGAGGCAGGGGGTAGTTGAATCTCCAGCACTAAGGTTCTACCGCCAAAGCAATCAGGTTTTGATTTTCGCGCACGGGGAAAATGGCGCGTTTCGTAATTTCGCGTATGGCCGGTGCATTTTCTCGGAGTATTCCTATTTCTACCATTATTGCATTTCGTCGCTGTTTATTCTTATTCCACCTCCGTGGGTGCTAGAGAGCTGGTTGTTAAGGACTATCCGAATATCCCAACTCAATTCAGAGCAAGTGTTTATGAAGGACGAACTTAAGAGAGGAATGATGGAAGGTAGCGCACCAACATCGCTACGATCTGGGGTCGACCACAGTACGCTTATGATAATATTAAGACTCCCGCCTGCCTTGAGCTTCTTCCTGCGTTTGAAGCCGAGAAGCGCGGGAGCGATAAGAGCAACACTGCCATACGCACCATGCGTCCCATCACCGCTAAGCGCAAGGCTTTCAACTGGCGTGCAGTGTTCTCGTTGCATTGCGTGTACCAATGGGACTTTCAGTTTTGACACCATTATTTTATTGATGGAAAGTTTGCAGGAATGTTCAATGCTGGGCCCTTGAGTAACTTTGTATATGTCTCTGACGCGTATGTTCTGAAATACAGCAATTTTAAAAAGCCTTTTTTATTTTTATTTTTTGGAGTGCTATGTAAAGGTGTTTCTTTTGTGCGTGTGGTACATCAATCAAACGTGCAGGTCACAAAAAAAATTTACAACTTTATATTTTTTACAAATGCCGTTTAGATTATACACATTACTTGTAAGTTGCGCATACTTTTTCCACATACAAAAAAATTTCATATCACAGTTTTTGCATCATGGCACGTAACAATTTTATTATTTTGGGGGCGTACAAACAAAATGAACAAAAATATTTACAGAAAAAGTAACAAGAGCGCCAAAAATTTATGTTTAACTAATTTCAAGATAATCGTTACATTTTTTTTTTTTACAAAAGTTCATAGAACGCTACAAATCAAAATTTTCAAAACTTTCCTTATTTTGAGAAATTTTCAAAAATTGAGAAAATATTTTATATCGTGATTTTAAAGATTTCTTGAAGTAACTGATGGTATCTTTTGTCAACATGAATTATCTCACTTCGGCAAGTGAGTTAATTTTTTTATTTGTAAGTCGCAAAAAACACTAAAATTGTGATTTTGACATGGCATTATGTAAAAAAATATATATATTTATGCTGTGTAAAACTTTTTCTGCTAGGAAATTGTACTTCGACAAGATGAACAGAATTTCGCAGAACTATAAAATAACGCATTTTTTGGTACGCAGCACTTGTTGGGTAAACTACCGTCCTTCCGAGATGTACTGTACTTCCAAAAAGCTTCCTGAGTATATTTAATAAATCGCTTGTTTGAAGATAGAATTTGAGTTTTTTTCTCACGGAAAAACAAAGAAAAGCTCAGACTAAAAAAAGAGGAAGCCGTTTCGATGCCAACTCAGTTATACCAGGCTGGGCGCGAAACATCGCCGATCCAAACTCCTTGCGTGCATGGCCATCGCTGACTCTTACGACTGGGCGTGATTCCGAGTTCGGGATTTTTCACGTTGTGGGAAGCATGGTGGATGTTGCCAATGACAGGCAAGTTCCTTCTTGTAATCCCCCCCCTTAAAGGCTTGTAAAATTCATCACGCCTCTATTCTGTCCGATAGCAGTCCTTAACACACGGGCGACAAGGTGCGAACCGACAGCCCCAGACCTGAGAAGCCGTCGTTTAACCACACAAGAGCTGTAGGCTGGTTCGAAAAAGCGAACATGTATTTCATAATCCGTCAGCTTTGCAAGACTAATGCACCTGACCAGAAGAAATATATTGTCATTTTTTACAATTCCATGCGGAGTTCAAAAGTACCTTTCATGTTCTTAAAAACCGAGCGTGTTGGTTCACACACTGACCTCATGAGTTATTTTTTGTTATGGACTTTCCTCACAAAAGTGAACTTAACTACTCTGATGTTATAAACCATAACTATAAAAAGGAATATTTTCGGGTGCTCTGGCCTATAAGTTAAACTCCTAGGACTTATTCATCCTCGAGTATTAGCTATTTCGTTCATCGACTGCTGCCCCAGTGAATGACCCGTTCTACTTCTGACCATGTAGCACGGGAATAGATCCTCGTTTTATAGCAATTTTGCTATTGCCTCGTGGTTTTCCAAGGGGCGTCTAACAGTATGACCCAACTGAAAAGGAAACTCACCTGTAGGTACGCTTGAAGTGTTGCTCGTTCTGAAATTTATTCGCGAGATTTCCTAGGCGCTAATAATAACATACAGGTTTACCCTGAGGCAAGACAGTATCTTAAACATAGGGACAGGAAACTTTCGCGAGTTCAATGACGTCTATCAGCATCAAATCTCTTCTCTCACTCACTCATTCAATGACGCGTAGGCCAGACTCCAGTCCTGAGTTTGCTCGAGCCTCAGATGTTTGTTCATTGGCTGCTGGCAGTGTTACTCCACACCTGGTAGTATGGCACTGGCCACTTGTTTCCTTGCAAGTGTGCTATTGGCTCAGAGTCGTCCAGGGCGTGTCTTATGAACTGTGATCCAATTGCAAAGCTGACTTCAATGCACACGTATGTGACGTTTATCTTGCCCTGAGAGAATTCGCGAAATTTTCCTGCCCCCAGTTATACAGTTCCAGACGGCAGGAAGGCGATATGATCGGATATACTTGACGTATCGGTGACCATACACAGTACCAGGACCAGCCACAAGGAATATGACGAACGAGAATGTTATTACGTCCCTGGGGACAGAACTGGTGGATAGGTTGGCTTTATTGAATTCGATGCGACAAGTGGCAAGAGTTCCGACCAGGCGTGAACGCAAGGAGCTACACGATGTGCTCTTTGATGTCGGTCCCTTAGGGCAACATGAAAAGAAAAAGGGGAGAGCTGGAGACAGCGTCTCTGCGCGCGCATTTCGCACGGACGGCAGCGTCAAGATCCATACTCCACCAACCTTCCCAACCTCCAGGTCCAAGGTCGACGGAGCAAGGCGGTTCCGACTCGCTGGAGCGAGTCGCGAAGCACTCGCAACCTTTCTCGACCTAGCTCCCGGCAAGCAGAGGGAGGTATCGCACACAACCTCTTCCTCACCTGGGCCGCAGTGGTTAGACTACTAGCCTCTCACCTAGGCGAACCGGGTTCGATTCCCGGCGAGGTCACTCCCGGATTTCTGCATATGAGAATCATCTCCGACCATTACGGTTTTCTCGGGGATCTTCCGTTTTCCCACCGTTGCATTCCGGTGCTGCTCCATACTCACCTCACTTCACCCTCATCGGCTTTGAACTGCGTTGAAGGGTGTTTGAAATACTCGTTTTTCTGCGAAACTATTAAACGTGCGTCCAAAGTGGTGATCTACGAAAATAACACACATCAGACGAGGAATGTTGAGATCTTTCAAGACGTCACGCCCATAAGAAACTCCATTTCAGAGTACTCAAAAACAGCTAAAAAAAAGGGATTTCTCAAAGTGCTGTATAACGCCTCAAATAACTGCTATTTATTCCTGTCAGAGTTATCTCAGTTTATTTTTGCAATGTGTATGTTAACGTAATATTTGTTTGTTTTATTTATTATTTGTTTGTGGCAGATATATTTTATTTACTCCAGCTCTAATTTATGTTATGAATTGCAAGTTGTTTTAACCCCAGAGAACGATTTCCATGTAATTATTTCTGTAAGTATTTCTGTTTTTATTCACCAAGTTATTTTTATGTGGGCCGCTTTGCATAGAGGAATTAGTTGATTGGTTGCTATGGTAGCACAAGACATATGTGTAAGATTTTACGTAGCCGTCTCGTGATTGGCGCGATGTTTAAAGGCGTCGTTTAAGTATGCAGTTTTTAAGATTTTTTGGCCAACTTGGTTTTTTCCGTCAGTCAGGCAATGGCATAGTGGGTCGTTGGTCTGAGAAATATTTTATTTTGCTGGTTAATTAGCCAAGTCCCGTACAGAAATGCAGTCTGCCGATAGGGTGAAGACACGCAGCATCTGAAGACGAATAATTTAAATCTGCACGCGCTACCTTCGCGGATTATATTTAAAGCCAAGCTTGAGCTTCCGCGATTGCGTGTGGTACGGCAAAGACTCTAGTGACGTACCTAAGGCTCGAAAGCCTAGTGAGGGAAGACTACGGCCCACAACCAGTGGAACAAGCTACAGAAGATCTCAAGATTTATTCTAAGTTAAGTATGATGAATTTTCGACGCAGAGACTACGTCCGAAAATAATCAATAATTTTTTAGGAATTAATATGGTTTGCATTACGCCATCTTGGATAATCATTTTTTTTTTTTGTTAAAGTTGCTCTACCTATATGCCTACCGAGCCCTCAACTGAGGTCTCATGTTCTCCCAACTGAGTTGGTGTGTGAAATAATTCGAAGGATCTGAAGAGACATAGTTACGTTTGAATTGCAATTAAGAAATACGTACGAGAGGGCTACACCCATAGTTACGGCTACACAAATCATGGTAAATGTTTAAACTTATTAGGAGCTCCTGCATGATACTTATTATTTGCAAAGATATTGATTTAATTCATAACGTTTCAACCAAAATATCTATTTTTCAATTAAATCAAATTTACTTCTACTAGAGTCTCTGTGAGTAATCATTTTGTCAGGAGCCAGTGGCAGTTCTTGGTTTTTATTTCTTCCTAGTGTCTCTTGTGTGTTGTTCGGGGCCTAAGGAGACTGCATGTGACAATTGTTCCTGAACTACAAACATCTTTGGTAGATACATGTGCTGGTAAGATCAATCTGTGGTACTTGTGTGTTAAGTTACGTTCTCTGTCCATTACACAATTAGACAACAAATTCTACGTAAATTGGCGCCATACGCGGGGAGCAACTGTCGTTTCACTAACACCCGAATACCCCGTTTATGAGTATACAACAGCGTACACCATATAACATTGAGCATTTATCACTGGGGTTGTGCCTATATTTTAATATACATTTTATATAGTTATTTTATTTACAAATTAATAAAAACAAACAACTAGCTTTAGAGAAAAAAATTTCCTTTGCCGGTAAGCAAAGTGAACATTCATTAAACACCTGAATAGTCATCGAAACGAGGGCTTTCGTTTCGTTTCGTTACAACTTTCGGCAACCAAAATGATTACCGAAATGAAAATGAAAGTTGTCATTCGTCGTTTCGGTATACCGAATACTAGCCCAAACGCTAGTTTTGAAGCTGTCCGCACATCCGGACAGGAAAATTACGGACACGTCGGGCTTATCCTTCACGCGCCGCAGCCAATGGCGGGGTCGGGTGCCCGGACATCGCAACCGCCGTGGCTCGCCTGGGACGAATGCCCGCGTCGGTATTTTNTCGGGTGCCCGGACATCGCAACCGCCGTGGCTCGCCTGGGACGAATGCCCGCGTCGGTATTTTCCCGATCCCGCCCCATGAAACACATGTGCAGCTCTTCCGCCATCCGCCGCCCATTCGCACAGTCGCTGGTGGCAAAAATATCATTCCTCCCTCGGCTCGATATTGTTCGTCTCACGAACGAGTGCGCTTTTATTGGCAATTCTGGAAGTAGTCCTGTATACAGCTGTTTCCCCGGCCACGCCTACGCCTCCCTCCTGACGCAGATGATGTTTACATAAATACACTCAGCTGCCCCAGTACGTTCGCAAAAAAATATATTTACCCATGGAAATAACTGTGCACGTGACTACTTTCACACCTGCAAAAAAAAAAGACACTCGTTCGTGAGAGAGAATATATTTGGAAGCACCAGCCAGGAACAAAGACTGAATGGAGTGGAGTGCAGAGGTTTGGGCGGCTCCTCGCAACGACGTCCTCAGAGCCGATCAGATTCAAACCAGGTGAGGAAGGAGCAGCGCCGGAATGCTAGGACGGAGGAAACGGGAGATCCCCGAGAAAACCTGCCAATCAGCGGCATCGTCTGGCACGATTCCCACGTACAAAACTTCCGGGAGCCCACCCCGCCGGGGGTCAAACCCGGTTCTGCTTGGTGGGAGTTGAGGTCTCTTGAAGCTGCTCCACCAGAGGTCCCAACAATGAAAGAGAAAACTGTTTGTTTGAAAAATAATATATAGGCATATATATATATTATAAATCTATATACACCCCCTCCGCACTACCGGAAAATAAACACGTCCCGCTATTTGCGGTCCCTCTTCATTCATCACTCATTCGTTAAATTCGCGTGTGGCGCCAAGTATTCATATATCAAGAATTGAAAGACGGGGTCTCGAATTTGACTTTCAGTAAAATGTTAATTTTTAAACTTAATGTTAGTTCATATGGAATGAGTACATTTTAACATTGTCATATGCGTAAATATGAGATTACTCTTTATTATCTAAATTAATGTATAAACTTAAAGAGAAACGGCAGGATAAAAATTTGTGTTTTAGTTGACTATCACGTTTATCAAAGTACATTATAAGTTTAGTCATACGGTAAAAAGATTGCCTGGGTTTTGAGAAGTAGTGAGTGCGATTCCAGCCTAATGCACTAGGAGGCGAATACCAACAAAGTCCTTAAGTTTTTAAAAACAACATAATTGTTCATTTGGATAGATTAGAATAATTGCCATTATCGGTGCTTCGATCACTTGTTGGGTACACCAAGGCTCGTCTCAAGGAGGGATATTCGCACTGGCCAATTAACTATCAAGGAGAAGCATAGAGAGTTCGTGATTTAGGCATTCATTGATTTCCACTAAAACATAGCTATAACAATTTTTAAAACAATAACACGAAATGTGTTTATATAACTACACGCCACAAGGTAACTAAAAATAAATGCAACGTAAGAAAACCTCATTTAGCTGAAGTTTGGCCAAAAATACGAATTTCTAACGAATCCGGCCAAAGTAGAAATATACAGTCATAGTTTAACTCCAGGCTTTCCAACGAAAAGTAAATGACGACATTTTTGAACACAGAAAGTAGAGGTTGGCTTTTTATAACTTTGGAAAGGAATGTTACCAAGGATGGTTGTAACAGTCGTTTGTATTACCACTATTGTACCGAATTACAAGCATAAATATAGCATAATCTTCAAGTACAATTAGAAAAGATGTAACGCGATGTATTAATTCAACATTTCAGGACACGAAAGATCTATAAGAACAGGTATATCCATCTAGTACCGCGTAGGCCAACCTCTGAATTATAGAACTAACTAAACCCAATACGGCTTGGCTGCCACCAGCTTTCTGAAGTACCGCGACGACAATGAACACCCTGCTGCTACATCAAGAAAGGTTCACGTCTCTGTTTTATTCCGAGGTGGTGGAAATCTGCTTCCAACACTGCGTTGGATGGCATCTCGCACTGCATAAAAAATGTATTGTAGACTTCCTAAACTGTAATGGAAGTGTATGGAAATACAGTATATCGAGATAGTACTACGTGTCAGGCTGAAAATGTGGGGATAAATCATCGCTACTATACGAAGTTGGGAACTTCCCTACGCATTTGACTCTTTTCTGAGCAACTGTAAAATCGTTACCATGGATGCATGGGAAAATATTCTATCATTCGCACTTTGTCACTATACTTATAAACTGATATGGTAAATTTACAAATAATATCTTAGAGTAAGGATTTACCGGATAAATTTAAAATCAAACGAACGAGGGGGCGTTGGAACGACCACAAACTCGGAAAATTGTTCATGCAGCAATTATTTGGTGGCTCTTNCATGGATGCATGGGAAAATATTCTATCATTCGCACTTTGTCACTATACTTATAAACTGATATGGTAAATTTACAAATGATATCTTAGAGTAAGGATTCGCCGGATAAATTTCAAATCAAACGAACGAGGGGGCCATGGAACGACCACAAACTCGAAAGATTGTTCATGCAGCAATTATTTGGTGGCTCTTGTTTGAAGAGACCAAACTCACCACGAAGAATGCGGTGAATGAATGTGTGTGACACGCCTGAAATGATGTGTGTATGAGAATCACTGGTCACGCGTTTGCTGATGTTTCAGAAGTTTTCATGCATGCAAGCTAAACACACCCCATGCTGACATGAAATTACCATCAGCCGCACAGTCCCTTGTTGGAATGGGGATCCGGGGATTCATTGAGTATGCTCCAAATGAAGGCTCTTACATCTTCCAGACTCGGCTTACAGTGCGACTCATCTGACCAGGCTACGCGGTTCCATTCATTAAGGGCACTGCCCACCGGCTGGCCGCTGCGAAATTTAAACAGGAAATCTTAAGTTCCGGAAATTTCGTCTCAGTGGGTTAATTTTTGGAGATATGAGTTTAATGAATTATTGGCGAATTTTTTAGAAGTTTCCTAAAGCGGAGATGTTTCCATAACATACATATCCTTTGTGCAAGGAATTTTTGAAGATTTTGTTTTACAGAAAAGTACATACTGTTTATATTGAAAATATACGCTCGAAGGGAACTTCTCCTAAAAAAATATATATAAAAAAAATTAGTGGAGAATACATTTTGTTTGAAACGCCTATCTTTAAAATTAACACACCGAAGAGAAATTTTCTTAACATGGTAATTCCTATTACATTTTCGCAGTTGCCAGCCGGTAGGCAGTATCCTTAAGCTTTCAGTGGAAATGATACCAGCCCATATGAGACCCACAGCTCTGTATCGTGGAGTTTGCTTTGGTACTCGGGTTGAACGTCGGCTTTAAATCCCGCATCATACAGAATACGTCACTTATTCCTCACACAAATGTTTGTCAAAGCTCCAACACTATTTTCGATGTTATTTACTGCATAAATGCACGCCTATTGCTCGGAGAGTACTGAGAGCCGTCAATTGTGACGTTTATATACGGAGTCATTTGACGGTAACACTGCGGAATTACGTTATATATTTTGGCAAAATCCTTGTGGTTGAGGTCATCCTCGAAATGGTGTAATATAAAGATTCAAACTTCGTTTCGTCGTATTCCGGAAATGCTACAGTATGAGTAGAGACCTGCGAAATTCGCGTTATAATTTTAAGGACAGACTGAAATCCTGTGCGTTTAACCGAATTCAGCCATTGGCAAAAAATATGTTAAACACGCCTCATATAACTATTGAGCCAGTAATTAAAATTCAGCGGTAGAGTGGCCTGTATCTTTTAAGGAGATCAAGCGCAAGGGTGACGGTGATTGAAGTACAGCAGCAATAAAACCACGGATTGTACTCACTTGTTTATAAGGCTGTGGAGTCCATCCCGTCACCGAAAGATAACGCGAAGTTCGCACGTCTATAGTGATGAATTATCTCATGGCCAGCAATTAAAACCGCGGTCAAAGACTCTTCATAGCATCGTAGTTCAGCTACGACTGAAATATGAGGACTTTTTAGTATTTACTTTAAGTCAATACAAAACACTTTCGGATCTGCAGACGATGTAACACTCCGTACGTTTTTTTGGTATCATCAAATAATTGTACACACAAATGTCCGATCTTTCGTTATCTCATAAGGTATTTCAGCCGTGACTGTTTACATCACTGTCAGCATTTATGATTTTAACTTTTCCTGTTTTATTTTAATTTTTTTATATCCGTACTTGCAATTACATCCTAGAACACTTACATTTTATTTACTACATGCATAGACTTATAGTTAATCAAGAATAAAAGAATTCAAAAACATATAGGATACTTGAAAATATAGATGTAAATTGTGAAACAAGATTATTTTTATTTTAAACCGTGCGTTTCAATGCTCATAAAAAAAACAGGTAATCGCTTTACTCATTAAATATTAAAAGTTTGGTGTTTCGCTGTGTGGTAACATTTCTTTTTGGAGGAAGGCTCTAAATAGCTGAGGTAAAATTACGCATGACCTGTAAACCTGTAACGCTGTTTGAAATTACCCCCCGCTCGGCTCAGCGCACTGAATCAGCTACCAAAAAGTGAAATACGATGTTATTTGCAAACTTGTGGTAATTCCAGAAGCCCAGGGCTTCCCTCGCCCCTCTGTGGAGATTTACACGCGGCCGGCAACATCAAAGAGATAAAGATAATAGAGGCTGCGCCATCGGCAGACAAAGGAAATGGCGGAGCGATGAAATAAAATTACACTCACGCGTCCTTTGAGCAGTTTCGTCACATACGCGTTTGCCATTTTCCAAATTAGCGAGTTCCTTTTCCTCTCCTGCAAGCATTCTCTCACGTTTACAACCCGTACTAATTGTGCACTGTACACTCGAATCTGTGACGTCACAAACAAATTACTTAAATTACAATCCCGTAAACTTGGAAACACTCAGCAGCAAGTCGGGCAAAACTGAATGATTTTTTTTATAATAAAAACCTAGGCTTATGCACTTCATTACGTACTTAAATGAAAGTTTGAAATGTTACTCCCTGTCACTAGCAGGCACAACCGACTAATGAGGACTGACTGTAAAAATGTGCTAACTTCATATTGGTCGCTTCTGAAACGTACTTTAAACGTCTATATGCTCCTTACGAAAACTATTGATATGTCCACGATGCAAAGCATGATTTACTCACTGAACCACATTTATTAGATCTATACGTAACTATAAACCTACATGACAGATATATTGAAATAAAATAAGGTTTAGGTCAAAGAATAATAAAAATACATCCAAAATCAAATTAGTAATGATCGCCCCTCAAGACAGACAGAATGGAAATAAATTCCACTTTCCAATTAACAATGATAGATGAAGAAGCTCCAAGAGGACTGAGTGGATTGTATAATAAAAAGTTATATTGCCTGTTACAAGACGCCCGAGGGGCGTATCTGAGTTCGTGAGGGTTGGAGGCCTCAATAAAAATAAAAGAAAAAAATTCTATATTTAATTTATTCACACAGATATTATTTACAGTATTAAATTATGTATATCCACTATAACTTTTTTTATTTCTGAGTGAGCATAATAGTTAATTTCTAGATCAACTATAATTTACGTCCTTCTTAATGTCTCTGTTTGATTATAGTAAATTAACTCATACTCATAATTAACACAATTTCAGTCTATCTGTTTCCATAATTTGCAATGTCTCTCACTCACGAATCAAGTCCAATAATCCAGCCTGCCAGTCGCACTACTAGCTGCGACGATGCTCGCAGTCGCAGATTTTCCTCCCTCTGGTCACGTATCTCGCCGCGCGCTTCTTTTCTCGCTCGTCGTCTCTCGCTAAAACTACAGCCACTCATCCACTCAACAACTCCCGGCCCGGAGGCCCGTTGCACTATGTATACTCTGCTGGCCTTGACCTGAAAATTTCGACGCACTCTGAGTCATGCTAAAAAAAACTAGGGCATTAAACCACAAGAAAATTCTTCAGATAAACGCAGAAACTCAATACAACCAAGGTCAGCAGTGTGCGCCTCAAAAAGGATCATCGGGTCTATTCACTTTTTCCACTCGTTCGCGAGGAACAAAACAGAGCGCGTAACAGTGCCCCCTCCTCAAGTCTGTTCGTCCCGAACAAACACTGCAACATCTGGACCATCGTAGAGTGCCAGTCGGTCGAGGTGAACAGCCCCTCGGATCCGCCCGAGAGCCTTGACGACCAATCCGAAAAACCATATCATTGATTTTCTTCAGAATCCTTGACGCGTGGCGAGTGCATAGGGATAGGAATTGCGCTGTATTCACACCCTGAGAAATAACCCCCGGGAAGTCCCGCCGTATAAGGACACGTGGGGGATGAACAGGAAGCAAGAAAAACAGGGAAAGTCCCGAAAATTAGCTGATATAAGCCCTCGGCGAAGGAAACAGGGTAACCCCCGCCGAGATTAGTGCCAACACAGCTGCCAGGAACCCCCAAGCCACTTGCCGCACCCCTCCCTCCATGCCCAGTTGGAGCACGCGCGCAGCTGACGATACACGAAATCCTATACAAAAAAAAACATGCGAGTTACATGGGGGAAGTCCCTATTTCTGTCGAAACAATCTACTGACAGCCAATTTGAATATATCGGGAGAAAGGGTTAAATTCGGGAGCAGCGAAGAAACGAAGTCAGTGATCATCGAGCAGTTGTGGTCCAGCAGTCGTGGGCAGTCGTGGACGAGGAGTTGTTTGGCAGCTGCGATGCAAGACCGAGAAGGCAGTTAGGCGAGAGGCAGTCGTATCAACGGGTCGGAGTTCGGGACCAGCCCAGGCAGTCAGTTGTAATCAGTTGTTCACAGTCAATTGTTCGGGAGCAGTTATCGCCAGCCGAGATGGGGATTGTTCGGTGGTACAGCCGCGAGACAAGATAGATGCAACCGAAACGGGAGAAGCCGAAACGGGAGTGAACAGTCGTGTGACGAGAACAGTGCCGAGAATATGAGTAAATTCCCGGAAACGAGTGGTAGCCCCAGTCCGAGTGGCGCCCGAAACTTCACGTGTAAATTCCCGAGACAAACCCAGTAAAAGTACCGAGAACTTATGAGTTAATTTCCGAAAACGTAGTGGCAGTTTCCGCGGTTAGGAATGCAGAAACGCTATATCCAGAAGAAGGACGAGGAGGAAGCACTCTCCAACCAGGAACACCAGCCGGGATTGCAGGGAAAGTACAAGTCACGGGAAACCCAAATCCTGGACTTCAGAGAGAGACAGTCAAAGCCACAGGAAAAAGCCAACTTAGTTCAGAACGCCAACGAGAGCCAGTCCGAGGGCCTAAACGAGGGCCACCCAACTCAATATGTCTCAGCTACCAACGAAGACAACTCACCAAAAGCCGCAGTAACAGATAAGTAGAGAAATGTCTCCCTTCAACAACCGTCCCCGACAAATAGTATTCAGCCCACCAGCCCTTCAGGCTTACGACTGGTAGGGAGGCTCAGTCTCGCCAGTGTGTGTAATAACTATGTGACCTTTAGATCAATAAAATCCTGGTGTGTATAATAACGGAGATTACGAGTATTTTTTTTACCCTTAACGCAACCACCTCAGGTGCCCTTAGTCTGCACCAATAAAATTGTACTATATAAACTAGTGGCCACCATCCTGTATAACTCATGTGGCCTAGTAGCGACATCCTGTAGGGGCTTTCCCAACATTTCTGTGGATTCGAGTGCCCTTTTCGCATGTGTGGGTTGTACAGCCACACCAGTAGTCCTTCAAATAGCTCGCCCCACATTCTCCGGTCAAACCGGGTCTTCGTCCTGTCACTATATGGCCGTTTGTGCCTTACAGAAGCACTAATCCCTTCATTACTGGTTTGAATAGATGATGTAACTACAAAATGTTCCATTGCATCTTCCTTCAGACTACGTCTACCAATCTGAAAAGTGCTGGCTCTTGCATTGAATGTCGCAGGTTGTGGCTGGATCCACGTCCGATGTACCCTGAAGCACTGGTAGCTCCTGTCAACTGCCTCACGCCCATTCTCGAGTTCGTGTAACTGGTTCTTTGCCACCGAGGAACTTCCTCCAAGGGACCGCTATTATCAGAGCCACTATTGAGAGGGACCATCACACCACTCGCTCCACGCAATGGGCTCCTTTCACTGCTATGTGGCACAGTGTGCGCAGAGTGTCTGCACAGCACCTGCAGGTGATTGTGTGCATTTTACAACTGCTTTGTGAGGTGCGCAGCTTGCAGCATGAGCTTGTCGATGCGGTTTCTCAGTTGTTGTGCATATGCACGATCCTCACAAATTTCTTCTCGTAAGTGCTTGCATGCACTCATCGAAGCCAATTGTTCATCTCGCTGCTTCTTTTGTTTCTGCTGCTGCTGTTATGGGCAATAGGTTCTCAGGTGCCCCGGCTGCCCACACGACCAACACTCCCTCCGTTTGGGTGGGGGGAGGGGGAGGCGAAGCTCTGTAGCATGAACCCTGGAAGCGATGTCCGTCAAAGCCAACTGCAACTCCTTCAGTGTCTTTGCTATTCGGTCTTCGTCTTTGTTCACTGTCACTGCCCGTACCGGATGTCGGGGTGATGGTTCCTGTTTTGCTGACTCCACCTCCAGTGCTCGTGCCAGGGCGTCCTGCATGTTGTGGGGTGCAGCCAGACGCACTGCTTGCCATACCTCCGTGTCGGCGATGGCATCGATGAAGAATCCGAATGCGAGGATGTCACACGCCATCTCGGAGCACCCTTCCAGAGACAGTTGAGACAGCCGCACGACGTCTTGCCATAGCTCCTGCAGTGGCTTCCCTGGTCGCTGGGTGCGGCTTCGTAGCTGTACATGGAGGGCATGTACGTTGGTCGTAGAAAACAGTCTTATTTTTTTGGCCTACAGCTATTACAATTTATTAGTTTGTTTGAAATGTCGCTAATTAATTGCCTACTGTTTAACTTAATTTACAATTGAACAATGAATCATTTCCTCCATCCCATTTCTGACACCGGTGTAACAAGATGCCTGATGGGCGTATCTGAGTTCGCGAGGGACGGAGGTCCTAATAAAAATGAAAGAAAAATATTTGATTTTTAATTTATTCACACATATATTATTTACACCATTAAATATTCTATCTCCACCATAACAGTTTTTGTTTCTCAGCGAGCGGAATTTTAACGTCTATTGCAACTATAGTTAACGTCCTTCTTAATGCCTCTGTTTGATTATAGTCAACTAACTCATACTCATCATAAACACTTTCAGTCTGTCTGTTGCCAACATTTGCAATGTCTCTCACTCACGCATCCAGTCCAGGGGTCCAGCCTGCCCGTCGTACTATTCGCTGCGCTGATGCTCGCACTCGCAGATTTTCCTCCCGCTTGCCACTTATCTCGCCGCACGCTTCTCTTTTCGCTCGCCGTCTCTCGCTGAAACTCCAGCCACTCATCCACTCAACAATTCCCTGGCCTTGACCTGAAAAGTTCGACGCAACCTGAGTCATACTGACAGAAAGTAGAGCAGTAAACCGCTAGTAAATTCTTCATATAAACGCAGAAAGTTAATACAACCAAGGTCAGCAGCGCGTGTCCCAAAAAGGATTATCGTGTCTGCTCGCTTCTTGTAAGAGATACGCGGTTCCTTTTATATGGTCGTCTGTCATTCAAAACATTCCATTGTGACTCGCCGCCGCTGTCATACTCGCTCGCGCGGGACAACACAGCAAGCGTGCAACCGTCATTTTTAATCTCACTGCGAAAAGGCTTTGCACACGTAATAGATTCCACCAGTGTTTCATTGACACCCTTTCAGCACTGTGGTATTTCACAAATGAACTAAAGTTCTTGGGAGCGTGTTTTTTATTGCTAATTACTTAATGATAGCATTCTTGTTGGGCTTTATTCTCTGTATAGTATCACCGCGCTCCCAGTCTGTGTAAAGTCATCTCACTAAAATTCTCTGTAGTCACAATATTTCCTTACTGTAAAACTAAGTTATTCCCATTAACAAAACATGATAATTATAATTTATATTAGCAACAAAGGGCTACAAACCTCAAAAAATCCTCTTGCACACTGTAAATTTATTGCTTAAGCGCTGACAAATCGTATTAAATCAATATTAACTATACGTCACTGTGCGAGCAGTACAATTTCGCTCGATAGAAAATAAAGCAATAATGCATTGTGTATCAGCAACATAAAACAAAGGTATTTGCGTCCCGGCCAAATGATCCGATCGTACTATTCAATTCTGATCAATGGGAAGCATTTGATAGAGGCGACTGAACGTTCCCATTTGCTACGTTACGAGAGGAATGGGATTCATAGGGGACTTCATTGTCCTAATAACGGCTTTTACGCAAAAATCCTTATCGGAGTGCTCGTACACTAAACTACCAGTCCTGTCTAAAATTAGCTCTGTCAGACAAGGATGCATAATTCTCACAGCACCAAAACTGACCACTATTTTGGATATTTGGAAGTATTTGAAGCTGTTTCAAACGCATTTTATATCTATAGGGAGACGAAAACCCTTCAGCTGTTTTAATAGTTTAACCAATTTTCTTCCGCTTAAGCTTTCTTTGAATGTCAACGAGTTAATTAATTTGTGTTAAACTCCTACCTTACACAGTGAAATTCTACCATTGCAGTCTAAGGCGTTTATGGCTATTTTCTAAAGGCGCAGTTCATAACACCAAAATAGCAAGCCATGCTAACTAATACTCAACCTTTATTTTAACTGTGGTGCCTAGAGTGAGTGAAGAGATTCGGGCAACTCTCAACATGAAATCTTGAGAGCCGATACTGTGGTGCCTAGAAAACCATTTCTCATGGATCCACAGCGTGACACTCAGTAAACGACGTACACAGGACGAGTCATAAAAAACTAACAATGATTCTTATAACGTCCGAATGACCTGCTCGTAGTTAAGACAGTATAAAAGTAACCACATATATTACTTCTTTGTTAGCCTCAAAATTCGGTACTAAAATATTTATCCTTGGCAGTTACGAGGTCATTAAAAATATTCATATCTTCCAAGTTGTCCTGGCGAGAAATCCTTGAAGGCCCATGAAGAGTTATTCTTTGACAACCAGTTTTGATGAAATACAATTTATTATAAATTTATTTCCAAACGATGTTAAGCCAATAAAGACATTATAGGGTGTTCACGGTAAAGTGAGCACTTTTCAAGACCGTGCTTAAAAGTTCCTTTCAGCTTATTTGTATCANGTGCTTAAAAGTTCCTATCAGCTTATTTGTATCCTTTCGCCACTTGTTAATATAAAAATGTCCATGTTACTAATAAACACATATATACTATTGTACATCTCTCAAAAGCCAACGTCTGGGGTAAAAATAAAAAATATATTTTTTTGGTTACTAAGTTCGCTGGGAGTGCCTTAAAAAGTTCTCACTTTACCGTGAATCGCCTATAGCAGTAGTGTGTCATAGATTCAACCCGATAGGTATCGCAGGTATGCGTCCTGAAAGTTAACCATATTTACATACTGTATCCCCCACGTACCAGAAGAACACTACGTCGCCGCATTTGTAGACACTTGAACGTCATAGGTGTGGCTACAACCACACTAACGATTTAAGCTCGGCTNGAGTTATTCTTTGACAACCAGTTTTGATGAAATACAATTTATTATAAATTTATTTCCAAACGATGTTAAGCCAATAGACATTATAGGGTGTTCACGGTAAAGTGAGCACTTTTCAAGACCGTGCTTAAAAGTTCCTATCAGCTTATTTGTATCCTTTCGCCACTTGTTAATATAAAAATGTCCATGTTACTAATAAACACATATATACTATTGTACATCTCTCAAAAGCCAACGTCTGGGGTAAAAATAAAAAATATATTTTTTTGGTTACTAAGTTCGCTGGGAGTGCCTTAAAAAGTTCTCACTTTACCGTGAATCGCCTATAGCAGTAGTGTGTCATAGATTCAACCCGATAGGTATCGCAGGTATGCGTCCTGAAAGTTAACCATATTTACATACTGTATCCCCCACGTACCAGAAGAATACTACGTCGCCGCATTTGTAGACACTTGAACGTCATAGGTGTGGCTACAACCACACTAACGATTTAAGCTCAGCTAAAGGCGTGACTGAATATTAAACTACGACTTCACGTTGAAGTTCGGCAACAAATCAGACATCAAGGTGTTGCATTTACGTTTCTATCGCGTGAATGAACCAGCGATGATCTGCTACGCCCAAATNCATTTACGTTTCTATCGCGTGAATGAACCAGCGATGATCTGCTACGCCCAAATGACATTGAGTCAACGATCAACGTAACACATGTATGGCAAAGTTCCGTGTGGCAGAGTCTAGCAAAGAAATGGGTTCCAGCGAAGTGATCACCAGTCGAGCAAAAGGAGACCGAAGAAGCGTAGCTTTATACAAAGTCACAACATAAAACGTAAGGGTTTATACTTATAATTTATGAACTCCAACTATTTCGGCGTCCAATATAGAAATAAATCCCATCGCCCTTAGTCTTCCTACAGTAGAGAAGTACACGCAGACGCAATGACGTGGTGGTTCTTTTGATATGGGCGTACTCATTCTCTGATCGGATTATCGAGGCTCCGGGAACGGACATTGTGTCTGATTGGCCACTGCATACTGTGAAAGGTTCCCTATTGGCCGGGATCCCCGGATGGTAAGTGAGCTACCACGCGCTGGTTTAGCGAACGGCGTTCCAACATTTCGCAGGCCAGTGACGCCTGTTTGTTGTTGGAGTTACTTGAGTGGATTGGAGAGATTTAGGTGGCTCATGTTGAGAGCCGATGAGGGTGAAGCGAGGTGAGTATGGAGCAGTGCCGGAATGAAAGGACGGGGTAAACTGGAGATCCCTGAGAAAACCCGTCGACCAGCGGCATCCGTCCGGCACGATTCCCACATGCGAAAATCCAGGATCGACCCCGACGGGAATCGAACCCAGTTCGCCTAGGTGGGAGGCGAGTAGCCTGACCACTACACCACCGCGGTCCCTAGTGAGGCTCTAGTTCGCGGCATAGGCAACTGTTTCTCCTCTGTATTCTAGAGCATTCTGTGGCCGAGCGGCGTAACAGGGCGATGTAACCGAGCGACGGGACTGACGAATTCACGGAACGACGATCAAAGCAACGCAACTACGCTACAGTAAGGGTGAAGGGAACTGTGAAAAGAAAATCTCAGGTAAATATCTCCTTGTCTACCCTTCCTCTGACTCCTCCTTCTGTGCATTGTACTTACCTTCAAGTTCTCTGAAAAAAAAAACATTTTAAAGAGAAAACAGCACCACAGAAACTGAGCTCCAGTACGAGAAAAAAATTGCGACGAAATTTGCCATTTCACAACGGAAGATGTTAATATCGTTTTCTTCGAAGAATGAGGTTAAGGTGCCCTTTTCATTATCTGCCATCTGCTCAACTTCTCAAAAATAATTGGCTTTTGCGACACAAAAGAGAGANTTAAGGTGCCCTTTTCATTATCTGCCATCTGCTCAACTTCTCAAAAATAATTGGCTTTTGCGACACAAAAGAGAGAAAGAAAATATTCCTAAAGGTACCGTGTTTTTGAAAAGTTTCAGAGGCTGCGTAATTTCTAACGAAAATCCGAATATCACAGATTAAAAAAAACTCCTGCCGAGCATTGAATGTATTATATTAAAATATAACAATTAATTATTTTCTACGTCAACATAACTCTATAAAAAAAGTTTAGAAATTCGTATTTTTTTAGTTTCGCAGCCTACAATGATTTCATGTCTGAGAAAATCATTTGCCCAGAGAAGGAAATATACAATTTATCGGGAACCAAACAAATATTTAATTGATTGTCACTTATACGTCATAACAATATATTCTTTAATATTAACTTGAAAATGCATCCACATATTACAAGATTACATTCTGAACCACTCATGTTCGTAAAAACTTTAGTTAATGGCTAGTATTGAACAAAATAACTACTTAATGGGTGATGGGTCCAAGGAATGAATCACCTGCACGAGGGATGAAATATGGCATAGGCACATTGGAAAGGTGAGAAGAAAAGGAAGACTCCAGAGAAGTCCTAAAGTAATCGACAACCTCCGTCACGTTACCAACATGCCAGAAATCCGCATAAGAATTTGTCATGGATCGAACCCGAACGGTAGCAATGAGAGGCCGATACTCTAACAGCACAATCACTGAAGCTCGATGGTTGATTATTAATACAAAGTGTTCATAACTCATTTTCTTCGTTAGACACGGCAATATATTTTCTGTACGTCTATTCACATCATGCAATTTGCTCTAAAGGAGTTCCTGAAGATTTTAATACTCAGTTATTAAATGCTCATCAACATCATCTTTGTACTCTTGCTATAAAATTACAAAGAAATTAAAGTCTTCCCCACATATACCAATGACGCTTCTATGTCTGCTTTCTGTCAACGTCACGCCAGCGTTGAAACCCCAATAAAAAAAAATTCTTCACTACAAATTATGCTGTATGGCGCTGAATAATAAAATGAATAGTTGTTTGTATAGTTGTGAAGGAATAAATTTAGTTACGTTAGTGTGTGATTTAAATAGGATCTGAAAAATATAAGGTACGATTGCGATATGTGTGCAACAGTATTTGCCAGACGCCGGCGTCTTTCTCACTGCAATCTGACAGCCAACTCGTGCGTGCGGCACCTTAGAGAATACGCACAGTTGATGAGCACTTACAAATTTCCAAATTTGTAGTTTTTAAACAGCAGAAAATATAGGAAACAAGACATATGAAAGTAATGAACTCTTGGTAATGTACAGCAGGAAAACACTAAAAAATAACACAAGGCACATGAGAATTCATATCCTTTGCATGAATGCAACAAATAAAATATGCTAACTAATGACGACACTGCATTTACATAACACATATTTACTGGAAAAATTATGTTTAATAAAATTAAATCTGACGTAGTTGAAAAGACAAGTAATGAAATTACCGTAGAAATTAAAATCAGTCTGCAATCAAAGAAATTTATACTGTAACTGAGTCAGGCAAAGTAAAATTTTAAAACCAATTTAACTATCAATTCTATTTTGTGAGCCATATTAAATGTTAAATTACGAGACCAAATAACTGATAGTGGAGTTTCTGACTTCAATAAAACAAAATTATCAGTGTCTCGAATTAAGATGCTGGAAATTATTACACCTCAGCCAGCGTGCATGCTATAATTAAAATCTCAGACCTCTGGAAAGTCCTAGGTAGTTAAAACTGTAAAACGTAAAAAAAATAGTGGTTATAAGTTCCAGAAATAATTTAACTCTTGGTGAGAAACGGAAAAATTCATTGATGTATGATGACAAGATGGTAGCATAAGTCTTTAAAAATACTCATTCTTCCGAAGTGTAGTCGGCAGCGTCGGTTGAATAAAACCCACTCAAAATCTAAAATCTCACATTTCAGGACTCTTGCTTTTCCACGCACATTTATAGAACTTTGAGGCGCCTCTCAACACATATCCTAAGCTAACACTAGTCACTCGAGGCTAAAATCTACTCAAAAATCGCCGTATAAAAATTACGGTGTACTGCCTTCCATCACGTTTGATTTGAGAGTCCCAGGGTTCACACACAAAGCCAATGACCCGGAAAAATATCTAAGATAACGTAATATCCTGTTATCATAAACTTAGATAAAAAATAGTAAAATTTCATTTTTCTGAGGTGCAAAATGAACTTACATACATACGTTTTTAAAAGGCTGCTTCAAAGAGAAAGTAAAATTACATGTATTTCTACCACTGAATATAAACTGCACCCTGTAGTAAAATAACAATACTTAAGAAAAGAAAATTATAAAGAAATTTAAGAGAAGCTGTCCTAAATATACAATTCTAACCAAACTAAATGAAACGTAATTAAACAAAACGTATATGATGAAATTAAAATATAATGACTCAGGTCAGATGTAAACCAATAAACACGTGGGAGGATACTGTCTCACCACAACACTACTATCAGATGGGACCAAAAATGGCGGAATTTTGTCATCATATTTTGGGAAATGTAGTTTCAGTGCAATTCCTTACTTATTAACAGCCACATTACATTGAACACGTAGTTAGAGAATGTTACATTTCCGCTGTGTGCTTTTTCTAAAGTGACAAAATTCATTCTCACATTTGAATTTGTTAGGTGTGTTTATAGTTAAATTTTTTTACGTTTATTGGCATACGTTTGTGTAAAACAAATAACTGTAGCGTCACAAGCGCTTTTTCAAGCAATTCATATTTAAAAATTAAAAATTACAGAAATAGAAAATATTACGCATGCAGCATTAGTTACCTCACCAAAAGGTATAGAGTTATATGCAAATTTTGTTTCATTAGCGAACGTAATCAGATTTTTTGGACAGTTTTTCTTTATTCCGACGGCAACGTACTTAAAATATTACACTTAATTTTTGAGAGTGTAATTTTGATTTCTGTTTTTCTAAATTGGTTTTGAAATGCAACTTTTGTTTAATCAAGAACTAACATTTTATAATAATACTTTTCTTTCACTTTTGTTACTATTTCCCTCCTTCCAGATAGTCCTTATAATGCGAATTTTGTCTAAGCAGTTATTACATTTAAAATATAATATATTCCAAAGTAAACTGACGGGAAACGTTCTCTAATACATACTCTTCGCATACATTTACTTTATGTCATCCTGAAATTTCTAGTTTTTAGGGTGTGGGATATTATGAAATTCGGAAGATTATTAATAAGCCTCCCGTGTAAATCAAAAACTTTTTCTCGTGCGAGTACTTTGTAATTAATGGAACAAGTATTTCAAGTGAAATATATGCTTATGCACTGGGTCTCGAAAGTACCAACGGCGGTTTCAAATTTTAATACTGTCGGAGCAAAATATGGCACACCTGTAATCGTAATAACCCACATAACCAAAACCAATATTTCAACTCCGGCATGACTTGTGGGCTATAGTGTACTTTTACAGATATATTTCAATTGCCAGAGCTGCAGGTCCGTTACTCATGTAAAGTGATCGCGGGTAAAGCCATAGAGGGGAAATGGAGTAGAATGTGCATGCGAGTTGCGTAGTAGCCATTGTATACCAAGATTTGATTCTGCATTTTTTTGCCAAAAACGCTATAAAACAATGTTTCTTGGATCTGAGGTTAGATAACTGTTTATGTTAGCAAGTTATTTGTGATGATTTTACACTGCCTAGAATATATCCAAGTTGGTCAAAGTATTTTACTCGCGTAAAGGAGCGGGTCGATTGAAAATTCAAATGTAAACCAACACTTCATCACTGGTGACCATATGACTTTTGACAGTTGTGCTGGCGAAAGGCGAGACAACATTATGGTTATGCGCGGAAGACGAAAATCGATCTACCTGAGCTTTAGCCTATGGGCAAAACCAATCCAGTTTTCTCGCACGCCTGTGTAAGGTGGCACCTAAGAGGTCCGCCTACCTGGATCAGTTTTCCACGTCTGAGGCAGAGAAATGCGGGAGCGATAAGGGCTGCACTGTTAGCACGCATCAAGTGCGCCATCGCCTCCACGCGCAAGGCTCTGAACTTGCGTGCAGTGTTCTCGTCGTGCTGCCTGTACCTATGGGACTTAGAGCGATGACCTTATCATTTTATTGGTGGAGAGTCTGTAGCAAGGTTCAATACAGGACCCACGAGTCTTTCCCGGTATTCTCGTATGTACCCGATGCGTCTATCTGAGACGCAGCACTTTGAAAAAAAAAATCAGTTTTTAGCTATATGGGAATGTTCTGAATTGTCATTTATAATGTGTGTGACGTTCAGAAAATACTCACCAGGCCTCGTCTGAAGTGTGGTCTTTCCGTAGATCAGCACATTGGACGCAAGTTTAATAGTTTCGTGGGAAAACGTGTATTTCGAACACTCTGCAACGCAGTTCAATCGCCAGGTAAGCGGGCCCTTTAACGAAGTCCGAATGTAGTGTGAACCGACTAGAGCAGTCATTAACTAGCTTTTGAAGCTGATGACCTATTTAAGGCGCCCGTCTACCTGGAACTTTTTCCCACGTTTAGGCCGAGAATCGCGGGAGCGATAAGGGCGACACTGCCACGCGCATCAAGTACGCCATCGCCGCTAAGCGCAAGGCTCTGAACTGGCGTGCAGTGTTCTCGTCGTGCTGCGTGTACCTATGGGACTTTCAGCGGTGACCATATTATTTTATTAGTGGGAAGTCTTTAGGAAGGTTCAGTTCAGGTCCCTATAGTATTTTTGTTTGTATCTGATGCGTGCATTTTGAGCTACGGCGCCTTGGAAAGGCCGTTTTGGAGTACTCTGAATTGATGTTTCTAACGTACGTGATATTTTGAAAGTACTTAACAGCTCTCGTCTGAAGTGTGTGTTCGTTTCGTAGATCAGCACGTTGGACGCACGCTTAATAGTTTCGTTGAAAAACGTGTATTTCGAACACTCTGCAACGCAGTTCAAGCGCCAGGTAGACGGACGCCTTTTAAGATGTGGCAAGTTACCATTTCCCCCTGTCACATTTCCGACAACACTGACATGGAGGAATGTAAATATAATCTTACCTAACAAGAACATAATTAATCAAAGACAAGACATTTTTTTAAAGCCGAATCTAGTCAAATAATTACCTTCTTTCATTACCAGGCATCGAGAGCTACGTTGATACACACCTCAAAAAAACGTTTTGCAACTCCGGGATTTATGAGTTACTCAGTTGCTCAAGGACCAAGCGAAAGTATGGGATGGAAACACACGCTGCCTGTACAGAACACCATGCCTGTCATTCCGATGTCTATGTCCCAGCGAGAATTCTTCATGAGCAACCAAATTACAGGTGGCGCAAAACAATTTCGATGCGTGTCTTCCGAGATGTATAGTATATTCGTGGTTTCTTCGCACTTTTTGAATCGAACCTTTGAAAAAACACCCTATGTATGGTTGTTTCCTAAATATCACATAAATCTGAAGCGCTTTAAACTTGTGTTAAAATAAAAGTAACTTATTTTTGGTTAAATTTAAATTTCACTTATAAGTTATTTTAATTTTTTTTTTATTTATAACTAATATGAATAAATACAGTGCCCAAATAGGTGTATTGGTAATGCATAGTACGAAATAGTTTTTCTGCAGAATATTATTACACTGAGTTCGCATGAATGCGCTGCGTTGACCCTCTGGAGCAATTCTCTAAGCTTTGCTTATATAAGACGGCGGAATATCCTGGAAGTATAACTGTAGCAGGGATTCAGAAAAGTTAGAAGTAACCGTCGATAATAAAAAAAATTCACTGATTCTCAAATCATTGTGTGCCCCTCGTCTGTAAACTGACTCACTCGCCGCTGGAAGGAGGGGCGCATTTTGGTAGCCACTGAAGTAGTGAGAGTGGATGTTGGCTTGTTCTAGAGCACGTCAACGGAGACCCTAGGGAAGGCTTCGCGTGCACCCAGGAACCCCGTGGCGGGCCGGCTTTTCAACGACGGAGGGTAGCCTGTCAGGTGCAGACTCGTCGAACTCTCGTCGAGGGTAATGAGCATTTACTGCTGCCGCCGGTTATCAGGGGTTTCGCCGAGCGAGGGAAGAAGGCTGCTCGCGCTCCGCATAGGCAAGGGTTGCCGGGTGGAAAAGGGAAGCGAGGGGGTTGTAATCACTGCAGGAGGGACTCGAGAAGGTGGGCCGGGAGCTGAGGTGTCTATTCCTCGGCGCGGTGTCGGGACCGCTTTGTTTAGCCGTCGCCATGGAGACGCCGACGCGAACTCTGCTCTCCTTTCCTTTCCACGCCGTTCTCTATTTCCTTTCCTCGTCGCTCGCCTCACAATCGCACGGCCTCGCCTTCGCCGCGCTCAGCGCAGAAGCCGCAAGGAGCGCGCACGTTGCAGCTGACGGGACAGCGTGCGCCGTGATGTCAGTTTCTTTATTGGCGCTCGCTGTTTCGTCATGTATAGTGTACTCGCGGTTACTTCACACTTTCTTACTCACGCCTTTAAAAAACCACCCCATGTGTGACGTATTTGGTTGTTTGCTAAATATGTGACCTACCACAATCGTTTTATACTTCTGTCAACATACAAATACCTTATTATTGGTTGAAATGAACTTCTACCAGTGGCGTGTGGCGAACCGTTGCAAGGTAAGCTGGTGTTAGCTCTGTTGCTTGCTAGTTTACACTTCCACCACTAAAACGTTGCTTGACAGTTGACGCCACAGGACGCGTGTAATCGGTCCCTTGTTGCTCGCTTGTGAGTGGTCGCAATGCATTCAATTTCCCTGGGCTGCACGGTGGTAACTGGCTGCTGCTGCTGTGTGCACCGAGAATGTACAGCTATGAGCAAGCACTACCTTGCCTTGCAACAGTTCACGACACGCCACTGACTTCTACCTAGATTTTATCTATGATTTATAATATTTCATTTATAATTAATGTGAATAAAACAGGGTGAAAATAGGCGTGTTGGTAATGCCTAGTAATAAATAGTTCTTATGCAAAATAAAATTACAATGAGTGCGCACGAATGGGGTGCGTTGGTCTTCTAGTATAATTTTCTAAGCTTTGTTTGCATGAGGCGGATGGATATCCCTGAAGTAGAACTTTAGTAGGTCTTCAGAAAAGTTGAAAGTAACCGTGTATGGAGTATGCCATCCACCACAGCAAACCAAGCATACTTGGTTACGCGCGGGTCGCTTTGGTCTAAATATCGCGGGATCAGTTCCTACCGGCTGTGTCGTGGTTGTAGAGTCGCCATTACTAATGAATATATCAAATTTTTATTAGTACCTCTCCACTTCCAAGCCCGAAAGATTACGACATTGATCAGCGTGTAATGAGACTGAAGGAATAATTAAGGTTTTGCAGATTCATCCTTAAATCCCTGTCACGCTATCAAAATTTTCCGTTTAAACTGCTCCCTTTCAGTTTCGTCAAATAAAGTTGCAAGGTTATGACGCCATTGAAACGTCTTTATCGCCTTAATGTTTGTCTGGAAAAGTTTGATGACTCCAGTTTCCATCAAACATTTTAAAAATTTCACCGGTCCTGAAATTTTTTTGATGTTTGATGGGTTTAGCCGATCGGAATCGTGACTGACAAAAATTGCCGTTTCTGACTTCACGAAACTTTTAAAACGGCGAACAATTGATGGAAACGAAATAGTGCTACTTGAAGTGATTAATGCACAATTATATTAAAAAACTCTAAGGCATTAAATTTTACCCTGCAAAAAAATATATATCTCATAAATAACATTTAAGTTTCGTAAAGAAGTGAAAATAAATCACATTCGTTACATTTCTTCCTGTAGTGCACTGCACGGGAACTCAACAGCAGTACATAGCTTTGAAAATAATTTTAAAATGGGAATTCAGAATAGATCCTCCCGGTAGAAAAAACCTGAGAGTGTCACACGGTTTCCAATACGTTCAATATTATTTGATACAATTTGTTGAATGGAAAAATTCTAGGTTCGTATTTCGCCTTCAAAATTTTACTGTTGAATATATTTGAGGGCGAAAACTGACAGTGTGGCAGGACCTTTACAACAATAAGCGTCAAAGTAGTAGCATGGCATGCCGAATCCGTGTCTGGTCATTCTGAAAAAGAATGTGTACTGCAATTATGAGGGTGACTGGCCGCTTATACTGCCACGTTGCTGGGAAAAGAACATTAGCGTACTAAAGCCATTAATTTTATCAGCAAATGGTCAGAAGTGATAGGTTCACTCTCCAAGAGAAAGGAAAGAGTGGCATATTCTCTCCTCTCCGACAGCTTTCCCAGGCCGTTTGTTTCACCACAGCGAAGTACATTCGCAGGAGTACTAATGCCGTTCACGACGTCCTTTGTCGACTGCCTCCGTACTACAACCTTGCAGATTTGGGAGGTCAGACAAGAGGACGGAGAGGCAGGAATTCATATTTAAAAAAGGAGAACACTGCAGAATAAGCAAATAAAGGCAGTGTGTGGGGCGAACCCTTGGGTTTGGATGGGGCGGGTTTACAAAATAAAAGAATATGAAGTGAACAGAATAACCGAAACTGTTTTTTAAAGTGGCTGAACACATAAAAAAATTATTATTTTACATTTGCACGACACACTGTTAAACTTATGGAAATTACTTACAAGTACTATTCCCTATCATAAAAAAATTTTGACTGCATTTTTTTTTTACATGATGGCGTGTCAGAAATCATCATTTTAATGTTTTGGGGACGTACAAATAATAAAAACTAACTCACTTACCAAAATGAGATAATTCACACTGAAATAACATACGGGTTACTGCAATACATTTTAAAATCCCGCTATAAAATGTTTGAAAAATTTTAAAAAATTGCTAAAATAAGAAATTGTTTGCATTAATTTTATTAGTAGTTATATATGAATTTTTGTAACATAAACTTTGCTATGCACATCTTAAAATGAATTGCGACATGAACTTTCAGTTACCATTATTAAATTTTACGTAAATTTTTCCGTTTATTTTATTTCCAAAACACTAAAATTGTAATTTTGGCTTCATGATGTAAACATTATGTGACATAAATATTTTGTAGAAGGAAAGAGTACTTACAATTAATGTCTACAACTTAAACGGCATTTCGTAAAAATATAAAATTATGGAATTTTGATGCCCAGCTCTCTTAATGACATCGTTCACAACATATATCAGCAGGTTTTGTGGATTGTTGTGTTTTCCTTCAGCATGAAAAGAAATGAGATATATTTAATATACTAAGCAAAAGTACTGACGCAGTGGCCAATTAGAGCACGAGATTACGTGTTTTTGGCGGGAAACTGGAATTAACAATTATAAAAAAAGTATAAAAAATATTATAATGGCAAATATGTGACTACGTTTGTGGCAATATAAAGTCTCTCTCAGAACATTGCAGCCGTAAGGAATGATGTTACTAAAATTTTGCTGTGATGGTTACAGTGTTAGTTACCAACAAAATTTAAAGAGGGCACGCGAGTGTTCATTGGCTGGAATTCAAAATTGTAATGTGAATTGTGAATCNTTTACCAACAAAATTTAAAGAGGGCACGCGAGTGTTCATTGGCTGGAATTCAAAATTGTAATGTGAATTGTGAATCGTAAATACAGAATATGTGGTTTTGTACACGCGATCGACGATTACTGCAAAATTATTACGCCGTAATTTTCCAATTGTAAACCCCACCCCTCTGGATGACACATTTCTAAGGCGGTACCCGTGCGTGTCTATCTTGACGCACTACCAATAATTCAGCAGCGGAAGAATGTACACACCGGCCATCCGACGCGTCCGCCATGTTATCCACGTGCAAATAAACCTGTACGGATAGGCTTGGGGATTGACACGAGCCCGATGTGGTGCAAGCTCTTACGACTAGAGAGACCACGTCTACACTTATTTACCGATAAATAACTAGGAAATAGAAAAAAAATTAATAAATACCAAATAAGTATGCAGAAGTAATCAATACTGCAGTTACAAACTGAGGCCCGGGTAACCAACATTAGCTCGTCGCTCCCTCCACTCTTGCAGTTAAAGGCTCTATTTTCTGTTGGACAAAAAGTTTCGCACGTGGGAAACCTAGCGGACGCTTCCATNCACTCTTGCAGTTAAAGGCTCTATTTTCTGTTGGACAAAAAGTTTCGCACGTGGGAAACCTAGCGGACGCTTCCATATGTTGGTGGGGTTTTCTCCGGGCTCTCCTCCCCTCTTGATGTTGCATTCCGCTGCCAATCCTTCAGCAAGCCTTTACTTCACAGCTATCCTCCTGGTTGGCTGGAACGCAGGCCACAGATGAAGTAGACCGATTTTCCTCTTCCATGCGCATCTCCCCAACACCGACATCATGCATCACCAATAAGAACTGTCGAAATGACGTGTTTTAACCTTGTTGTTTAGTCTTCTTTTACACTTGCTTTTAGTACAAACCCAATATTTTATGACAAAAATAATAATTTAAAAAATTACATTT